>CM036252.1:7929177-8186677 GCA_020698575.1 Bostrychus sinensis
TAATCGTCACTAGGCCACTGCTAAAAACGGTGTGTGGTACAGCAGCCACAATTCGGAAAAATAACCAGCTTTTCAACATTTTTCCAACAAATATTCCAGTTTTGGACCCAACAGTCCCAACAGTCCCATATTAAGATAGATACGCAACATATTTCCCCATACGCTTTGTTTCAATGCCCTTTGTAAATAGTTTAGAGGTAAAAACTGCGTTTTTTACGGCGCAGGGCCCTCGTGCTAACGTGGCTAGCGCTAGCAACTTTTTTCCACCTTACGCACGGACGACGTAAACGTACGGGTTTTGGAGTAAGTTTGTTTTTAAGAAATAACCTTCTCCTTTGCCTACCTTCGCTTATTTTGGAATGACGAGGGACGGCAGCCGGAGAATATTCCATAAATGAGCGCAGAAGTCTGAAGTAAACTCGGAGAGAAAAAAAACAAGACACGGTTTTCTTCGTGGGGGTTTGGTCTGACAGTGGAGCGAGTGCGCCCCTAAAGGTCGGAGGAACGAGCTACTTATTTGTTTAGAAAAGATGGCGGCGATGTTTAGGACCATTTGAACATTATTTTGTTACATATTTTTAAGTGTATTTAATTATAAGTTTCAAATATATATTTTTATTTTTCTTATTTTTGTTATATTTTATTAATTTTTAGTTTAGTTTATTTTGAACCAAAAGTATAAAATAAAATAGATAAATGTAATTTATTAGAATTTTATACAGTTATATTTGTATTTTATATTTTTTATTTCAAAGGCAGGCAGATTATTATTTTGAATTTGAGTAGAAAAGAAAATATGCAGGAGATGGTATTTGCCATAGATTAAATATAAAATATCTTAATATATCTTTGTACTAATAAACTGATGCTTTATACCAGTGGTTCCCAACCTTGTTTTTTTGTTGTTGTTGTTTTTTTTTTTTTTTGTCTTGAGTACTCCCTGGGCTTTCTGTCATAATGTGAGTACCCCCTCACCCACCTGTGTTGATGATTCTTCAAAAAGTGGTCGTATAAAACATCAGTTTATTAGTTCAAAGATATTTTATATTTAATTTATTTCAACTACCAATTCTCCTGGATATATTTGTTTATACTCAAATCCAAAAAAATCTGCCTGCCAGCCTTTAAAATACATATATTTAAATTCCTATCAGCAAAATAAGCAACTGCATAGGGTCCCATTTTTGCATTTTGCATTTGATTGATTCTGCTTTGTTTGTTTTTTGCCTATGTATTTTTTTTTTAGCTTTCTACTTCCTGTCATTTTTGATAGATGATGTTTGATAGTTAATCTGAAACTGGGGACCTATGTCATTGGGGTGTTTAACTGTTTACCTGGGGCCCCTCTTGTTGAGTTAGTAACATTTGTTAGTGTTAGTGCGAGTGCGTCTGTGGTCAGAGCTGCGTGAGGTCCTGTGCCTAACTCAGGAGCAAGGCAGGAGTAGGGTGTGTCTTTATGGGACTAACCCTTTATTTCATTTTTATTTAAAAAATTACAAGAAATGCAGTTTAAATGTTTGAGTGTGAGCGTGCGCTGAATATAGGCACCATTTCGGGTTGGCTCCTAAATTCAGAAGCGAGATTTAGATCTGTCTAATCCAGAGGTGTCCAAACTTTTTCCATTGAGGGCCAGATCTGAAGATGTTCAAATATTCAAGGGCCGACAGTCTCCTGATGTTTTCTAGGAACTGAACGCACATAGAGAATAAATAAAATGCTCACTGTTATATAAGTATTTTGTTTTCAAAAGCCAAATAATTATTATAAATGATTTTCTCTGAGAACACAATCTAACAGAAGCCACTTTTGTCTTGCACCTTTTTGTCTGTGATGCGTGCTCACTTTGTTTTCTTGCTTTCTGCACTTTATTCTGTATAAGATCTGCCTGAACAAGTGAATTTCTCTACTGTGCAATTAATAAAGTTTAATCTAATCTGAGTCCCAACAAAATAACATCTTTGAACATAAAAACTGCAATTATTTAGCAACACACTAATCTGAAAATACAAGGCAGAGAGTATTAGATGAGATGCACAAATGTACTAATAAAGCTACAGAAACACTGTACAAAAGTGCTGGAGGGCCAAAAGTAATGCATTTTGTCATAGAAGCTGAGAGCTGTATGAAATCTCAACCTGTGCCACAAATGGCCCCCGGGCCGCACTTTGGACACGTCTGGTCCAATCAGATTGGAAAGTTTAGAAAGCAGTGGGTTAGATTTGTCTAATGACATAAGAAAGTTCAGAAGAGAGAAAGCTGTGAGAAGGTTTGCACTTCTGAAAGACAAGAGCAATGCAGCGCCTTATATACAACACGTCCGAGGGCCACAGTAGCTGCGTTTCCATTGACCATCACATTGCGCAAATTGGATTTGCGAATATAAATTTGCCTAATGGAAACACGACAATTTCGAAAAAGAACTCGCATTTATCGAAAAAAATTTTTGCGCTTGGATGAGGTGGTTTTTCAGGCGTATCGAAATTGACATATTTCGCAAAACTGCAATGGAAACACTTTTGTCGAATTAAACGAGTCACGTGACCAACAACCGGATACCACGCTAAGTCGACAGGAAGTAGTAAAAGCCAAGGAGGATGGCGCTCCCATGTATCAGGGGCCGGTCGCTCCATGGCCTGAATAAGACGCCGACGTCTCCTTTGACGGCTGATGACGAGCGCTGGTGCCGTGGCTGAAACATGGATCTGCTGTAAATCAAAGTAATGTTTACATCCGTCGCCATGGTTTTTTGAATGACTTATCGCGAGAGTAGGTTTGTTTTTATTCGCTTATGATTCAATGGAAACAGTGTAATTGCGAAATTGTGTTTTTTCGACATTTCTAGAATATCGATAAAATTTTGCGCATATGTGTAATGGAAACGCAGCTACACTGTAAAAAATATCTGTAGATTTCATGGTAAAAATCTGTAAAATCTCAACAGTAAAAGACTGTAATTGATATATCGGTAAAATACTGTTTTGGTTACGGTAATTAACTGTAATATTAAAAATAAGGCAAAAGTGTATTTTTTAGTTATATTTTTTGTAATGTATACAGTATAGCACTGTTAAAAAAATTGAGTTCAGTGTATATTACAGTTTAACACCTTTTTAAAAGATAACTTTAAATTTTACAGTAAATGTTGATTAAAATGTAAGCTGCAAACTGTAAAATATACAGTTAATCTATCTAAGATTAATAACTTAATTTTACAGTAAATAATAATAAAAACTCAAGTCAAAAACTGTAAAAACAACATTTGTGATAATATTATACTGTAAAATGAAATAAAGGCCTCTTGTAATTTTTACGGTAGAATTCTGGCAACCACAGCTGCCAATTTTTTACCGTAAAATTTACAGATTTTGTTTTTACAGTGTACTGTCCCCTGCAGCTGTATGGTTTGCATCATCCTGTTTCCATATCAGCTTAATGCAATATAAAACTAAACCTGGTACAAAACTTACCTTAAACTTCTGACTAAAAGCAATGTGACAATAAACTCAATGCAAAGAAAGACTTTGGACTTGATGCAGTATAATAAACATCACTCAAATCGAATACAATCATTATAGATTAATATAGAATCAGCATAATGCCTGTTAAACTTAACACAGAAAGAAAATTAATAGAGATTTTTAAGCATAGATAAAGGTTTAACATAAAATCCCGGTGCAGAGGGCCCTCCATTTCCATTATTTTGGCCTCGATCAACAGAAGGAAAAAATGAAAGCATTAATAAATGAAAATAGAGGTATATTGCGTTAATTTTTACTAAATATACAAAATTATCGAGAGCCTTGGGCCAACATCTGTCTCGCTTAGGGCCCTCAAATGTCAGGGCCAGCACTGGTAACGTGGGTAGAAATAATCCCAAAAATACTCAGAGCACTGTTACTTAAAAATAATCTTACTCCAGTTAGTAGTAAAAAGTATGTTGTGATAAAAACTACTCTCAGAAGCACAAAGTACTCAGGTACTACCCAGCTCTGTTATTCAGTACTCCTCTGAACTGTACACTGTAAAAAAAAAAAAAAAAAAAGTTGCAAAATTTAAGGCAAAAGGATTCCTCAAGATTTTGGAGTTTTGGGGTCAACTCAAAATCTCAGGTTTTCAACAACTAATATTTTTTGTTCATCTAATTTGACGTTCATATGTTGCGGGCCCCTTAAATTTCTGAAACTCCCACACGGACCCCCAACTTTACAACCTCCCTTTATTCACAATGTCATGTTTTTTTCCATGTATTTCTATAAAATTGTTACAAAAAGGCACCGACTGTTGGCTAAAAAATGTTTCAAAGTTAGATTTTTAAATAAGAATATCACTGTAATTCATTTCAAACTTAATTTCTTCTTATGTACTTAATAAAGACAGCCTCTGGAGGCCCCCCTGCAGTACCTTCCCAGAACCCTAGGGGGCCCTGGACCCCACTTTGGGAACCACTGGTCTAAAAACTTCAAATTGTAAGTTTTACTCTTCTCTATCATTATTTTTTAACTCATCTTACAGCCAACTTACTATCCATTGTTTCGAAAAGTATTATTATTGATAATAATAAAAGTTAAATAAACTAAATTTAACAAAAGAATACCGTATTTTCTGGACTATAAGTCACACTTTTCTCCATCGTCTGGCTCGGGGTGCGACGTATACTCAGGTGTGACTTATATATTAAAATATTTCAGGTGTTGGTTAGAGGGCGCTCTAGGCTTGTGTACCAGCATCTGCTGCACCTGTACCACTGACAATTTAAAATGTAAACATTACCACTAACAACTTAGGCTATAAAGACAACTGAGAAAGAGCGGAATAATTGGAAATGGAACTGATGCTGAGTCTGACGACAGCCACGCAGAGGAGGAAGCGGCGCTTCGTCTACCTCCGGAGTTGGCGGAGTTGTTCAGAAGCGACACCGAGGATGAAGAATTTAAAGGATTTAGTGATTAGGAGTGAGATGGTGAGTTTGGTGAACTTGTTATATTATGTTCTTTATGCTATAGTTATGTGAATAACTGTTAATATATTACGTTAACATACGAGACACCTATTCAGTTCGTTGTTTATGCTTCATGTAGCTGAATAACCATCAATGTGTTACGTTAGCATAGCGCACACCTATTCAGCTGTTGTTCTCTATTCTATTATTACTATAACTTGCCTTTCAACATGAAATGTCTGCTCTTGGTGTCGGATTTTATAAAATAAATTTCCCCCAAAATGCGACTTATAGTCCAGAGCGACTTATATACGCTTGTTTCTTCTTCATTATGCATTTTTTGGCTAGTGCCACTTATACTCCTGAGCGACTTATAGTCCGGAAAATACGGTAATATTTTTTCTGAACAATGGACAGTAAATTGGCTGTAAGATGAGTTTAAACAACAAAAAAAAATGACAGTGAGTAAAACTTAAAATTGAAAGTTTTGGATATATGAAAGTCAAATTAAGTGAACAAAAAATTATTAGTTGTTGAAATGTTAAGACTTTGAGTTGGCCCCAAAACTGAACATTCTTGAGGGATCCTGTTGCCTTGAGTTTTTGCAGCAATGTGCAGCGAGTTTTTTTTTTTTCTACAGTGTACTTGTATCAGCGCTTACTCAGTCCTTAATACTCCTAATTGGTATTGGAACAACCCCGGTTCTTCTAATGCTGTTGATGATCGCCTAAAATAAGTCTTGGACCGTAAGCGGTGCCAGGCCCAGCTGTCGTGTTGCGGCCGGGCGATAAGCTCCTTGGTCCTGAGGGGGGATGAACGGGATCTAACCGTAATTTGGTGCAGGGCCCACCGGAGAACGGCCCTTTAATGAAAATATTTATCGTCACGTCGGAGTAAAGTGTTGACACAGCGGTCTGCGGACTCATTACCAAATATTTGTGGATCAGGACGGGACAGGGAGCAGGTGTTGGAGGGGAATTAAAGGGACATTATCTGAATTTTTTGTTAGCAGGCCCCCTCCCAGCAACGCCTTAGCTATGTTTCCTGCTGCTATTTTATTATCAGCCGTAACATTATGACCACCTGCTGCCTTACTTGGACCACTTTTGAAACATCCTGACCAGGAGTAGGCAGTAGTAGTAGTAGTAGAAGTAGTAGTAGTAGGAGTAGTAGTAGGAGTAGTAGTAGTAGTAGTAGTGGTGGTGGAAGTAGTAGTAGTAGGAGTAGTAGGAGTAGTAGTAGTAGTAGTAGTAGTGATGATAGAAGTAGTAGTAGTAGTAGGAGTAGTAGTAGTAGTGATGATGGAAGTAGTAGTAGTAGTAGGAGTAGTAGTAGTAGTGATGATGGAAGTAGTAGTAGTAGTAGGAGTAGTAGTAGTAGTGATGATGGAAGTAGTAGTAGTAGGAGTAGTAGCATCAGTAGTAATAGTAGTTGTGTATAGCAGTAGTGGTAGCAGTAGTAGTAGTATTATACCTTCAGTAGTAGTAGTAGTTTTAGTTGTGTTAGCAGTAGTACTAGTTGTAGTAACAGTAGTAGTAACAGTAGTAGTTGCAGTAGTAGTAACAGTAGTAGTAACAGTAGTAGTAACAGTAGTAGTTGCAGTAGTAGTAACAGTAGTAGTTGCAGTAGTAGTAACAGTAGTAGTTGCAGTAGTAGTTGCAGTAGTAGTAACAGTAGTAGTTGCAGTAGTAGTAACAGTAGTAGTTGCAGTAGTAGTAACAGTAGTAGTTGCAGTAGTAGTTGCAGTAGTAGTAACAGTAGTAGTTGCAGTAGTAGTAACAGTAGTAGTTGCAGTAGTAGTAACAGTAGTAGTTGCAGTAGTAGTAACAGTAGTAGTTGCAGTAGTAGTAACAGTAGTAGTAACAGTAGTAGTTGCAGTAGTAGTAACAGTAGTAGTTGCAGTAGTAGTAACAGTAGTAGTTGCAGTAGTAACAGTAGTAGTAGCAGTAGTAGTAACAGTAGTAGTTGCAGTAGTAGTAACAGTAGTAGTTGCAGTAGTAACAGTAGTAGTAGCAGTAGTAGTAACAGTAGTAGTTGCAGTAGTAGTAACAGTAGTAGTTGCAGTAGTAGTAACAGTAGTAGTAACAGTAGTAGTAACAGTAGTAGTTGCAGTAGTAGTAACAGTAGTAGTAACAGTAGTAGTAACAGTAGTAGTAGTAGTAGTAGTAACAGTAGTAGTTGCAGTAGTAACAGTAGTAGTAGCAGTAGTAGTAACAGTAGTAGTTGCAGTAGTAGTAACAGTAGTAGTTGCAGTAGTAACAGTAGTAGTAGCAGTAGTAGTAACAGTAGTAGTTGCAGTAGTAGTAACAGTAGTAGTTGCAGTAGTAACAGTAGTAGTAGCAGTAGTAGTAACAGTAGTAGTTGCAGTAGTAGTAACAGTAGTAGTTGCAGTAGTAGTAACAGTAGTAGTAACAGTAGTAGTAACAGTAGTAGTAGCAGTAGTAGTAACAGTAGTAGTAGCAGTAGTAGTAACAGTAGTAGTTGCAGTAGTAACAGTAGTAGTAACAGTAGTAGTAACAGTAGTAGTTGCAGTAGTAGTAACAGTAGTAGTTGCAGTAGTAACAGTAGTAGTAGCAGTAGTAGTAACAGTAGTAGTTGCAGTAGTAACAGTAGTAGTAACAGTAGTAGTAACAGTAGTAGTAACAGTAGTAGTAACAGTAGTAGTAACAGTTATGTTGTGCAGTTAGAAGCAACTTTAAAAACTCCTTCCAATAGTTTTCCTCAAGTAATTTTGTAGCGTCCCTCTACCTGAGTAATAGTACTTTGCAGTAGCAGTACTTTCACTCATATTTACTTTCTGAGTACTTCTGTGTACTCTCGCCCTGGGATCATTACCACAGATCCTGACCACAGCCGCTCAGATTAAATCCAAATGAACGTGTCGCTGTCTGCAACACAAGGTCAGATTCTCTGTAATGATCTAAGAAACACGACCCCCCCGTCCCACACAGGAATGTCCCGTCTCAAATTAGCTCCTGTCTACGACTCCGAGCTGCCCCCCCCCCCCCTCCTCCCGTCCCGAAAAGACATGACGCCGCTCGGGTTTCTGACGCTCGGAGACAGGAGGCGCGGGAACAATCTGCTGAGCAAGGCTTCAGGACGCCACTGTTGTTGTACGGAAGAGAAAGTCCCAGAGAACTTTTTACTCACACCTTTCACCCTAAGCACAAAAAATGCACCAATAAAGACTGCCATAGAAAAATTCTAATAGTCAATAATTCATTTTTTTGTTTTTTCATGGTTACAATGATTAACTTCAGTCCTCATCATACAAAGCAAAAATTAATTCTGTTTATGAAATGTAAGCCTTAAATTCCAGTTTGTGTGGTGCAGACACATCCAGCACAAACCTCTGCCTCTGCTCAGTCTGGGACCTTTTTCTACTTTGTCCTGATGTGCACATCTCTGTAAGAACTACATTTTGGATTTGTGCTCACGCAAACACAAACAAACTCATTTCTCAACAAACACTTTCACACCAATTTATGACAAAAACACACCCAAATCATTTTAGTTCAAAAAATGTTTTTTATTTGCCTTGTAGGCTTGATCATTTATACAAACACTAATGTGGCCATCTCCACATTTATACCTCTGTCTACCATATATGGAGAAACAGCGCCACCTAGTGAAAAACAATAAAAACTAAAATTCCAATCCCTCACTATCATGAATCCATGAAATACTTGATAAAAATGTGAAATTATATTGCAGTGACAGTGTATGATAAAAATGTTGTTTTAATGGGAGTCAATGGCACAAAAAATGTCTTAGCGGTAAAGGTGGGACTATTTTTTTAGACACCTTTTTAAACGGATTTTTCGGGGGGAAAAATCATGAAATCTGAAAAATACACACCTGAGGCAAAATCTATGCCAACCATTCCCAAAGTCAAGACTGTCGTGGTCCCCTTAAATTTCTGAAAATCCCTCGCGGACCCCCAACGATAAAACTTCCCTGTATTCAAAAAACTCTGCCATGTTTTTCTCCAGATGTTTTTTTATATAACATTACAAAAACACTGATTATTGGCTAATAATGATTTTAACGTAATATTTTAAAACAAGTATACAACTGTAATTCATTTCAAATGTTTTTTATAAGTACTTAATGTTTTTAGGTACTTAATATTTTTATTGACTTTTTATATTTGTAATATTTATATTTCTATGTTATTTGTTTTTATGAACCAAAACCATGTGTCTGAAATAATAATAATAATACAAAAAAAAAATAATAAAATAAAATAAAATAAATAAATAAATAAATAAATAAATAAATAAATAAAAAATATGAAATTGAAATATAGACAGCCTCTGGGGGCCCCCCTGTAGTACCTTTGCGGACCCCCAAGGAGCCCCGGACCCCACTTTGGGAACCGCTGATCTATGCCATTTGAATCAACAACAACAGCAAAAGTTATCCACAAAAAAACTGCTGCAAAACATCAAAAAATGTCTTAGGGCTGTAGGAGGGTTAAGTGTGCGGCAGAGTGGTTAGCGCTCCCGCCTCTCAGTGGGTCCTCAAGTGTAAGCTCTGTGACTTTATCTGCCCGCTGTAGAGATCCGTACAACCACAGATATAAACAGGAGATACCGCCTTTAGCCCTGCCGCCATCTTTGGACGGCCCACTCGCGGTATAATCAGTGGATTCAGAAATCTATGGAAGAGCATATTTCACTCATTTTTCAACTGATTTTAGAGCTGTTTGATTTGTTACAGATGGCTAACGTGCGCTTACCAAGTTAAAAGTGCAGTTTCTCACACCAAAATGCTTTATCACATTCAGACAGCAGCCTAAACATTAGCTCTGGGGCTAATGCTAATGCTAATGTCCAGTTTATGCTAACGTTATTTGGCTCTGGCTAAGTTATGTTTCATCTAAATGTGTTTATGTGTAAAATCATATAAAGAACAAAGTTATTTACGTTACATTTGGCAGTACAGGGGGCCCTCATGTGGCCGCTCCTGTGTACTACAATACTAGTTTGTTGAAGCTAATAAACTGTTTTGAACTGATAATGAAGGATTACCAAGCCTGAACATAATAAATCGTTTTTTGTCATATGTTAATGTTATTTTACAGACGTTACAACGACTGGCCTTTGCTTTAAACTTTTAATTTACTGATTGCCATCTTAACTAAACTAAACTAATAATATACAATAAATTACTTGTGAAATACCATTATTTATTTTCCTGGTTTTGTTGTTTATTTTACTGGGGCGACCAAAAGCAGAATAAATCCCTGACATTATGCGTTGCTCTGGGTTCAAAGGTCAGCATTCTGACCAAAGATGGCCGCCACATGTTTATATATACAGTGTTTTTATTGTTAGTATTTATCCGTTTTTTAGGATGCCTCCATATGTTTTATTTAAGACTTGTGCTTTGTATGTTTTGTTTGTTTAAATGTTGAGCTGCTTTCCATTGTAGTTCTTTTAATGCTGCAAATGGCAAATAAACTGGACTGAACTGAACAGCGTCACACCTGACAACACAGAATGCAGTATTTCCTGTTTATATTTATACGTACAACACTAAACTGGAAACAGGCGTTACATATTACTTAGAAAACAGCCGTTTGGCACAAAAACAAGACACCACTTGTTTATAAACAGAGCTCATTTGGCCTTTTTATACTTGAGTTTCACAGACTCCCTCATGACCTCATGAACAAAATATATTCTCAGCCACACTCCCACCGCTCTGTTACATCGATCCTAACACACCAACACCAAGTTATTGGTGTTCAGTGTTTTTATTCCCATGTATTTTGCAAGGCAGAAGAAAAACAGCCCTCCATTGAAACTGTAACAAAGCTCTGCTGCCCCTGGTGGTTTAGGGGTCAAACTGACCAAAAACCTAATTTCCCTTTATTTTGAAGGTAAAGGTTTAGATTTATTAGGTTTCCATGAAAAAAAGCATTATAATATGCCAGGATTGCAGGATGTCAAAAATCTGTGGTTATAATGGAAGTCAATGGGCCCAAACATGTACTTAAGGTAACGAGGGTATGTAAAACGCATATCTCCTGTTCTATGCACCTTAGAACAGAGGGGGTCATGGCATTTTAAACACCAAAAAGTAGGTGTTTGGACCCTAGGGTGCCCAGAGGGTTAAAAGAGGATTATCGTGTGTTTCCAAAGAGGTCCAAAGCAATCCCAAAGCTTTCTGGGCCGGAAAGTGGAAAGTGGAAACATCTCCAAACCTACCTGACCAACGCCGTAACGTCTTTGATGTGATTGTGTGATGTGTAAGGTCAGAGAGGCAGAGTGGCAGCCATGTGTCTGTCAGTCTGCCCCAGGGCAGCTGTGGCTACAGACGTAGCTCATCACCTAGTGTGAGGAGTGAATGAATAATGCACCAAATTTTAAAGTCACTGGAAAACCTCTCTAATACAGGGGCAAAGATGACTTAAAATGACTCATTTTGGGCCCTGGACCCACCAGTTGAGAATCTCTGATCTCACAGAGGCAATGGTGTTAAGGATTCTTTTCTTAAAATGCACCAAGAGTCGTGCTGTTTTCTATTAATGTATTAGACTTTACATAGGCCACAAGGGGCCACAAGCCAGCATACTCTTTGTGCCACTCCTAAGCCTGGATAAATGTAGACTGTTGTCAGAAAGGGCATTTGGTGAAATAAACTATGCCAAATTATTCTGCAATCTGAAGACACAACCTCTGAATGGAGAAGCCAAAAGGAAAGAAGATTTGACATAGTGTGCGTAAAATTTTAGACGTAGTTTTTGAATTTTACTGTAAAAACAAAACAAAAAACAAAAACATTAGTCTGGCTCAGAATCCGAATACGTCGAGCCTTCCACACCTCGTGCTTGTCGTGTGGTTCCCCCCGCAGCCCGCGATGACATAAGCCGCCCTAAATCTTCTCTGCGCTCTGTAACCCGAGCTCCACCGCACTGTCCAGGGCCATCAATCTCTCTGCGTCCTCCACACATTAAACATCTGACAGGACGCGTCGAGGAGAGCCACACGGGACGGGGCTACAGTTACACTTCTCCTTCTCTATTTCTGATGCTCTGCTTTTGGTTTTGAAGACGACGAGTGTAAGTCCGGTTTGTATTTGTGGTCAAAGTCACGCTGCGATCCCCAGAGGAGCCCTTAGGATCGACTCTAATAAGCGCTGATGAAAATATATCATCGTGGGCTCAAAGTAAACGCTAACACTCAACACCGGCTCATCTGGGTGTCTCCGAGTCCAGCGGCAGCTCTAAACGGGGCTCCTCAGGGGTCTGGCCTTGGTGCAGTTTGGGCAAAGGGTAATAAAACACAAATACATGTGAGGTCAGGGGTCAAGTTCAAAGGTAGTAGTCACACACTGCATACATCGCGGCACTGATTTGGTGTCAGTTCCTTTATACACTCAAGGAAAAAAGAAACGCACCGCTGCTTTTTTACCACATTTTTGTTAGGTTACTTATTTTTGATGGAAATATTCCATGTGCACATCAACCATATACCCGTCCCTGATATTCAGAGTCAATTAATCAATGCTTATGACAGTTTCAATAACAATAACATGACCAAACAATAATAATGCAGCAGTTGTGACATGTGGTCGACCAGATGTGGGACGGTCATTGGAGGATCCAGTGGTGTGGAAACGCTCAGCGAGGCGTACAACAGTAGAGTGATGGACTCCAAACTCCTGGCTACAGCCGTGTGCTCCTTCAGCTTGAAGCAGGCCAATGGCTGCCAATCTCTCTCTGGTTGCAGGAGTCGTGGCATTGTGAACAAATGTGCTTTTTTTCCCATTTTGGTGTCTTTTTATAGGGAATGGTTGTGCACAATTGAGGACAGGTCCAATTCATCTCTGAGTTTTACTCATGACCCAGACAGAGGTGATTAATACAAAAATACAGTTGTTATTGCTCATCAAAATCAATCAACCTGAACCAGGAAATCATTTCATTTTGACTCAGAATAGAACTAAACTCATTGTAGTCTGTAATTTTTCACTGGCTGTAATATTTTTTGACAAATTGAGAAAATGAAAGTGGTTCCTTGAGTGTATTTTGGGAAAGTGTTGTGTTCAGCCTTGGTTTTCTAACTACTGTCCAGCCACAAACCTGTCAAAAGCCATCTCTGCACTAGGGCTGGGTACTGTTAAACAATACTTTTGTGGTACTGAAAGAAAAGTTACGATACTACTGGTATTTAAAAAAAAAAAAAAATTCAATTCCATGTTTCAATACCTAGTGGGGCCATTAATGTTCCTTTGCATGTACGAATCAAATAAATAATAGAATAACTCATACAAACTACTGGTTTTAACTTACAGCTAAGAATTTTACTCCAAAAATTGGCTTTTTATTCAATATTATTGTGTTTTATGATTGTAGAAGATGAATTAGCTCACCATAGGTATCAGAAAAAGTATCGCTCAGGTACTGGTATCGAAAAAATCTGAACGGTACCCAGTCCTACTCTGCACCGATCCATCTGGGAGGGATTATCCACATTATCAACATCTGCTGATAATGGGGCTTCTGTAAATAAACCTCCACAATGCTTAAGTTTTAACTCACATATTTATGAATGAATAATAATCAAACGCTCTACATCAAACTTGTCTTATCACAGTAATGAATAAAATGGACTGGGTTATTGCAGCTGTTTGCCTCAGAGGGAGGATTACATTTTCACCTGAACAAAGCTAAAGCTAAGGTAAGCTAACTGCAGCACGTTAGCGTCACAGATGTGGAAAACATAATGAAGAGTTGTTAGGACAAAAGTTACCTGTACGATAATGTTAGTCGTGAGCTGTTTGACCGACTGTAAACTAGAGCACTCGGCCAATCAGAGCGCTCCTTTGAATCTGTAGGTCTAGTAATGCCAGGTGGAGTAACCAATCAGAGAAAAGAAGGTTGGGACGTAAGCAGTACACCGCTGATCCAAACAAACATGGTGGATTCTTGTCGGTTTTGCCATAAAACACCAGAATATGCAGCATTATGAGCAGCTGAACAGGGACAGACTTTCAGTTCCAAATTGACTGAGGAGAAATGTTTCACTATTAACGAGGAACCAGACTGTCCTGCTTTCAAAAAGAAAGTAGGAGGGGCTGGCTATCACCAAGCAAGCTAGCATTGCGTTAAACTGTCCGGCCACACGATCGATTATTAGCCCGGTGTGTCCCAGCCTTAAGATCACGAGGCTATCCCACACCCGCTTAACCATCCGCTTATTAACTGACTAATCAGTAGGGCTCTCAACATTAACGCATGCAATTCATCTAAAAAGTTTGTTCATATTTAATAACGCAAATTAATCACACAATCTGTTTCGCCGCACAACCTCCCATAACTTTACCGGTGTGGTTGACAAATATATTTAACACATTTTTTATGTCACGATGACTTTACTTTTAGTCGCGTACACCTGAGCTAACACCCTTTTTATTATTTTTATTCTTTATTTAACCATTCTTTAACCAGGAAAGTACCATTGAGATTCAAAGATCTCTTTTTCAAGGGAGTCCTGGCCAAGAGGCGTCAACAACACAACCCACACTGCATACAAAATACAATAAAAGAGAAATAAGAGTTAAAAACAATGAGATAAAAAGACACATTTAGAAGCAGTGGCAGGTTACTGATTGCATCTCCAGGTTTTTCAAAATAGACTCAAAATGATCCAAAGGGACAAGATTTTGTAGTTTTAAGGTCCTCTGTAAATCGTTCCAGTGTAGGAGCACGATACTGAAAAGACCCTTCTTAGAGGAACTATGTCTACAGATGTGTGTGGCAGAGTGGTTAGCGCTCCCGCCTTTCAGTGTGTCCTCAAGTGTAAGCTCTGTGACTATATCTGCCCACTGCCCCGAAAAGCCCCAAAAATATCTACCTTACAATGTTTAAGGAGGTTTCCTCTTGTTCAGTGGACACTGTCTGTGTATAAAACACCAGCTCAGTGTGGGACTGCCCCACTCTGAGCTTTTCTGACCTACACTCTTCACTTCTTCTCTTGCAAGAGAATAAACACCACAAAGACAACTGTTTGACTCAAGACCGATTATTTCTCTCTCACATGACAATACAATCTACTGATGAAAGATGAGCGAGGAGACTCCAAATGGTGTGCTCAGTGCCAAATTTCTTTAACCTGTTAAGCTCTGAGGCCATTTTCCCAAAAATTCTATATCTACATTTATTAAGGTTTTACTTAGCATTTACTAGGTGTACATAGCTAACCTTGGTAGCAAATTAATTGGTGGACTCTGTTCAGGTTTAAGAGGTTAAAAAAAAAAAAACCCTGATGGGACTCTGGATAAAACCAAAGTAGTGCATACATATTGCAGCGACAAACTTTCTTTTCACCGAAGCACAACAACTAGCTAACTAGTTTTTGCTGACGTTAGCAAAGATGCTACTACAACAACAACAACAAGCTACGCTCATCAGACGACGCTGGAGGAGAAAACAGTTCCTCAACCTCTTGGGCCTTCATTTTATTCAAAAGCTGCCTGTTTTTATTGAGAAAAGTTAAACACTGTGAATAATTGTTAATCTGATTAAGTTGTTTAATCAATTGACAGCACTAGTAATTGGAAAAATAACCAGCAGAATTATTGATTATCAAAAATAATCATTAGTTAAAAAACCTATACTGTATTTGATAAAGAGAAAATGCGCCCGTGTGTTCTGTGTTAATATATAAATCCTAGTTCCTAAAATAAATCTGAATGCTGTATTGCTGCCGTATTGACTTCAGTGAGGTGTAGGTGCTAATGTGCGTGCTGTCAGTGATATGGCGTCACAGCGTTGGGTTCTAGTTTCATCATCGACTTCTTTTACAGCCAGAGTTTTCATCACCGTTCAACTATGTGTTCACCGCGCCTCCTCTCACGCGTCAGCTGAAGGCACCGCTATTTCAGGCACCGCCGAGGAATAAATGCAGCCCAAGTGAGCAAACGCAAGTGCGCAGGGCCGGTCCTGTACATTTGGGGGCCCCCTAAGCAGAACAGGTTTGGGGGCCAAGCCTCTCAGTCATTGCATTTTCACTAGATATCATTTAAATTTTAATAAAACGCTATTAAATGACTATTTTTCTAAGGAGATGAATGCTTTGAGACATTATAGATTAGCAAACTCAGCAAGGGGAGGGCTAAGTAAACAGGAAATAATATACAGACTGCAAAAAAGGCCCAAAAGTACAACTTCTTTAAAAAAAAGAAAAAAAAAAAGACAAATAAATAAATAAAAAATAGGTAAACAGGAAATGGTATACAGACTGCAAAAAAGGCCCAAAAGTACAACTTAAAAACACAAATAAACTTCTTAAAAAGACAAAAAAAAAAAGAAAAAATACAAAAACAAATAAAGTAAATTCTAGTAAATTAAAAAGTAGATTAAAAAACACCAAAAAATGAAAAAAAAAGTTTAAGTTTATATTGTAAGTAAAATCTACTAAATGAAAAAATTAAATTAAATTAAAAAACACAAAAACACTTCCTCCACTTTCAGATGGACCCCCAGCAAAAATGACATTCGCAAGCAGAATATTATAACCACAATATTCATCAAATAGAGTTGGCAAATTAATCACATTGGTTGTTTTCAGATTCTTCAATGTGATAATGTCACACCCTCAGATGGGGGCAGCAGCCAATTTTCCTGTCAGTTATCAACTATTTTCATAAGAAATATAAAAAAATAAAAATAAAAAAAAGTGACAAATGTTGATTCTGATCATTTATATCAGTGACAAGGTCCATAAACCTGCTGTATGTAAACTTCCACAACAAAAAATCTGCATATTAATAATAGACATTTTGACATTTTTTGTGAATCACCTTGAGGAGATGAGGACGGACACATGGAGTTGGTAAACGCCGACGTCTGTCACAAAGTCGTAAAATGCGAATACGGAGAGAAACAAAGACGTGTCGAGGAGCAGCTGAGCGTTTTAAAAACACCTGCCCCGTCTTCTGAAACATGCCACACTTTTACGAGCCGCTCAATCTGGGGCCAATGCTAAAGGTCAGGGCCAAGAGATTCAGCTTTTAACAACATCATTATGGAGGGTTAAAATTCAGCACCGAGCTAATGTAATGCACTGCGTTACTATTGAGGTTTCTGTGTGCAAACTCTCGGGCAGCTCTTAGTAGTGGAATGATGGATAATATTTTCATAGTTGATAGCAAAACAAAAACATTTTTCCTTGTTTGGATGCATAAAATAAAGAAATATATCAGTAAAGTAATGATAAGGGACACGTAACATTGACTAATGTGTCTTTAATTTACATCCTCTAATGTTGTTGCTGACTGAATTTTCATTTGGGAGCAGACTAAAAGTAACCAGATTTGTTTTTCTAAATTATTTTACTACGGACTATGTGTATTTTAAAAAATGCTTTGTCATTAAAACAATATTTATAAGCAGGTTCACAACAAGTGACGGCATTTAGTGTTAATAATGTCTCACTTAATAACAAAAGGGCAAAAAGTAGTTTAATTTATGCAAAAAAAATTTAAAAATTAAAAAATTAATAAAAAAATTATAAAAAATACATTCAATAATAAAAAAATAAAGAAACAAATAAAAAATCAAGTTCATTATGTTAAAGTTAATTTTAGTAAATTAAAATAAATGAATAAAAAGAAAAAAATGCAAAAAATGCAAAAAAAAGTTAAAGTTGATAAAATTGTTGATTAAGCAAATTTAAGTAAATTAATATAAATAAATTAATAAATAAATAAATAAATAATAGTGAATGAATATACAATAAATTCATAAATAGAGTACAAAAAATTACTTTACTTTTTTACTTAAATACGTTGTCATATTTGATGCATTCATTTAATAATATTAATTTGGCTTTTAAAATGCCTGATGGTATTAACAATTTGTTTTTGCATTTTATTGTATCTTATAATACTGACTGTTCTTATTGATATTTTACTCATGTTTTTTATATACTGATGTTGTTTTTGTAACATTCACTTCTGTAAACCACTTTGATCGGCGCTCGGTTGTTGTAAAGCGCTTTATAAATACTAAATAATGATAGACACAACCTTTTTTAACCATATCTCCAGTTTAAGTCTGTATTACTACCAGCCACGAAAACCTAAACTGAACCCGTCCGCATGTGAAGTGTTGTCAAGGTAAACCTAAACTGCCCCCGCTGTAAAACTGAGTCTAGTACAAGTCGGCACATAAACACAGCTAAATCCAGATCCAAGAAGAGAACTCAGAGATATTCACACCTTCTTCAGACCAGCTCTAGAAAAAAATACACAACCAGGTCTACCCCGAATGCAAGATACAACAAATACGAGAGTCTCATGTCAAAAGTGTTTAAGGGAGTTTATGTTCTGTCAGGTAAAAAGGTTTGTAAAATGAGTCCAGACATTGCAGTTGTTGCAGAAAACTATTACCAACTTTGTTTTTCATTTAGGAATCTGTTCATTAGACTTTAATCATTAGAGTATTATGCTTTTTTAGGCTTTTTGAAATAGTTTTGGACGCCTTTGCATTAGTATTTCATGCTTTAAAACTTAAAATTATGTATATGTATGGAAAACGTCTTCTTTTGTGTTGTAGTCAAGACCGTACTTAATTGAAGACTTTCAGGGTTCGAGACCAAGTCGAGACTGAGACTTTTGAGGACTGAGACCAGGTCAAGGCCAATCCCTGTGGACTAACACTAACTAACTAACACTAACTAACACTAAATCAAGGGGAAAAGTTTCTAAACTAAATCAAGGTGAAAAGTTTTTAAACTGAATCAAGGTGAAAGGTTTTTAAACTAAATCAAGGTAAAAAAATTAAAACTGAATCAAGGTGAAAAGTTTTTAAACTAAATCAAGGTGAAAAGTTTTTAAACTGAATCAAGGTGAAAGGTTTTTAAACTAAATCAAGGTAAAAAAAAATTAAAACTGAATCAAGGTGAAAAGTTTTTAAACTAAATCAAGTTGAAAAGTTTTTAAACTGAATCAAGGTGAAAAGTTTTTGAACTGAATCAAGGTGAAAAGTTTTTAAAAAGTGGTTAAAAAGTAGCTAGAAGCTAAATCTGGTACAAAACATCTCTGTTCTTGTGAAAATAGTGTATTTGTACCTGGTCCCTGACAAATAAAGAATAAACTAAACTAATAAATACATTACTGATTATTTTAATGATCTGATCAGACTCAGACTCCACAAACAGAGACAGAACATTTTCCTGGTTCTTCTGTCAAAAACTAAATACTCCAGAATTATGACAAATAGCCTTTTTCTCATAATGTTTGGTAAATAAAATCTCTGAGACTGCTACATCTTTCTAAAGTACAAAAACTACAAAAAGTTTACCAACAAAATTCTAAATACTATACCATATTTGATGCATTCATGTAATAAATTCTTGCGTTAAAATGTGTGAAAAAATAAATAAATTCAATGTCATCAAAAGACAAAAATGTATTTTTTGCATGCAAAAATTTTTAAAAATAAAACCTTCAAAAAAAGTGAAGTTGAAACTGTGAAAAAGTATAGAAAAAAAATCAAAAAAATCAAAAAATTAAAAAATTAAAATGTATAAAAAATAAATATGAATTATTTAATGTCATTTAATGTCAACAAAAGCCCAAAAAGTACTGTTTCCAATATGCAAAAAAAAAAAAGAAAGAAAATTAAATACAAAATCACAAATTCCAAAGTAAAAAACAACAACAAAAAACAAAAGCATACCAAAAAAAAAAAAAAAAAAAAAAGTCAAAATATTAGGCCTTTATAGTATTTGATCTATTAAATTTCCTAAATTCTTACATTAAAAAAAGTAAAACTAAAGCTAGGTAATAATTAAATTTAACTAAGAATCTAAATAAGAAAAAATGCGAGTCAAGACCGAGTAAAATTGGATTGGAGCTACAACACTAGTTTACAGCTCAGCAGGCGTGAATGAAACAAAATACTACTCCAGGTCTGTTTCTGAGATTATAACGTCATTAAAAAATGCTCAGAAAACTCAATTTAGCTGAAAATTGGACCTTGAGGCACCGAGAGAATATCTACTGCAGAGTTAGTCGTGTGCTTTTTTGAGTTTGGAAACAGAACGGTGAACAATCTCACAAATAAACCAAGTATTTTGTTAGCTGCCAGTGAAAGAACCTTCTCTGAAGCTACATCCAAAGTCGGGCCATTAGCGTAGCATCCGCCTGCCTCGTGTTTTACTCTCTGTGAGTAAAGTGCATGACTCAGAAATCCCTTTAAATCTCCCGTCGTTCAGCCGCACCGCAGCTCTCAGCTCACAGTTGTTCCCCGGTTTTAGACAGAGGTCGGCATTTGGTCCAAGTAACACCACGCCGCTTACAGACACCTGCTAATGACTCCACGCAACACACACAGAATAAACACACACACAGGACACACACAACACACAGGACACACACAGGACACACACAGGACACACACAGGACACACACAGGACACACACAGGACACACACAACACACAGGACACACACAGAACACACACACAACACACAGGACAGACGGGCCACAGACGGGACACAGACGGGACACAGACGGGCCACAGACGGGACACAGACGGGCCACAGACGGGACACAGACGGGACACAGACGGGACACAGACGGGACACAGACGGGACACAGACGGGCCACAGACGGGACACAGACGGGCCACAGACGGGACACAGACGGGCCACAGACGGGCCACAGACGGGACACAGACGGGACACAGACGGGCCACAGACGGGACACAGACGGGCCACAGACGGGCCACAGACGGGACACAGACGGGCCACAGACGGGCCACAGACGGGACACAGACGGGACACAGACGGGACGCAGACGGGGGACGAGGAGGGTCTCGCTGCACAGAGCTGACACTGCAAATGAAGTGGGATCAATGGACGACAAACAGAGAAGCATCGGGTTCTCAAACTGTGGTACAGGGTGCCGCTGGTGGTACGCGGGACTCTTCTGTTGGTGCTCAGGAGTCTTCAAGTTTTGTCATGGGGTTGAGTACTTAAGTTCTGGTTTAGTCCTGGTTTTAGTCCTGGTTTAGACCTATTTTCAAACTGGCTTAGATCTGGTTTAGTCCTGGTTTTAGATCTGGTTTAGTCCTGGTTTTAGATCTGGTTTAGTCCTGGTTTTAGACCTGGTTTAGTCCTGGTTGTGACCTGGTTTAGTCCTGGTTTTAGACCTGGTTTAGTCCTGGTTGTGACCTGGTTTAAATGTGGTTTAGATCTGGTCTTGTCCTGGTTTTACTCCTGGTTAGTCCTCATTTAACCCTCATTTAGACCAATTTTAAACATGGTTTAGATCTGTTTTAGACCTGGTTCAGCCTGGTTTAGTGCAGATTTTAGTTCTAGTTTACACCTGGTTTAGACCTGGTTTAGTCCAGGTTTTAGTCCTGGTTTAGACCTGGTTTAGTCCAGGTTTTAGTCCTGGTTTAGAACTGGTTTAGTCAAAGTTTTAGTCCTGGTGTACACCTGGTATAGTCCAGGGTTTAGTCCTGGTTTAGATCTATTTTAAAACTGGTTTAGTTCAGGATTTGCTCTGGTATAGTCCTGGTTTAAACTTAGTTTAGATCTGGTCTTGGTTCAGCCCTGGGTTAGGGTTAGAGTCTTGGTTTACTGGTTTAGTTCTGGTTTATTCCTAGTTTAGCCTTGGTTTAGTCCTGGTTCAGCCCTGGTTTGAGCCTGGTTTAGTCCTGGTTTAGATCTGGTTTAGACCTGGTTTAGACCTATTTTAAACATGGTTTAGACCTGGTTTAGCCCTGGTTTGAGCCTGGTTTAGACTTGGTTTAGATCTGGTTAAATACATTACTATAATACTGTAATCTGTCTTGTTATGTTACTAAATGGTCACTAGTTGACTTGGATTAAAATGGTTTTACAAACAAACTAGGGACTACAACTGATTTTTTTGAGGGGAAGTGTGTGTGTGTTGGTGTGTGTGTGTTGGTGTGTTTGTGTGTGTTGGTGTGTGTGTGTGTGTGTGACAAATATTCTCACCGTTGTGTGTTGTTGTTGTCCTTGGCACTTCCTGGTTTACCGTTGCCGTAGTGACGCCGGTTGTTGTTGATAATGACTTTCGGCGTTCGACCCTTTTCTCCCCGAGTTTTGTTTTCCTCCAACATTTCCAAACTCGCACATCCACAGGCTCAGGTGTGGATGTGTCTCCAAACAAGTCAGAGCCAAAAAGTACAGTTACACAAACCTCCCCCAAAAGTTGTTAAAAAAATGTTCTAGAAAATTTTCTAGAAAGTTCAAAAATACAAATGTTTACCAACAAAATTCTAAATACTCTACCATATTTGATGCATTCTTGTAATAAATTCTTGCGTTAAAATGTGGGAAAAAATAAATAAATTCAGTGTCACCAAACAACCAAAATGTACAGTTTTTTGCATGCAAAAAAATAAAAATAAAACCTTAAAAAAAGTCAAGTTGAAACTGTTAAAAATTCTAGAATTTTTTTCAAAAAAGTCAAAATTTTTTTAAAAAATTAACAAAATGTATAAAAAATATATACATTTAATGTCAACAAAAGCCCAAAAAGTACTGTTTCCAATATGCAAAAAAAATATTAAAAAAAAGAAAATTAAATACAAATTCACAAATTCAAAGTAAAAAAAAAGGTATACCAAAAAAATTCTAAATATTAGGCCTTTATCATATTTGATCTATTAATTTCATAAATTCTTGCATTAAAAAAGTAAAACTAAAGCTAGGTAGTAATTAAATTTAACTAAGAATCTAAAAAAGAAGAAATGCGACTTTGTACATGCATGAACAAAAAAGTATAAAAGAAAGTTGAAAATTAAAAAAAAAATTATTTGCTATTGTAATTTCTATTTATCCCAAAATAAAAAAGTAATTCACAGAGCTGCTTCTCCGCTGCAAATGTCCAGGGTTCAACGTGGGTCCTGTAAATGTGTGGAGCTGACGTCCTGAGTGTCTCTGTGTCCGGGCGGATTTGCTCTGAGAGAAACTGAAAGCCGGTCTAAAACTTGTCTTAAGCCCCGCCCCTCTGTCCAATAGAGTCTCGCAGAGGAGCAGCAGCTGGACACACACGGGGAGGGGGGAGCCTACACGGGACGGCCCATTCAGATCGAGCACAGACTTATATTTAAACTTATATGTGAAAATAGTAGTAGCAGTAGTAGCAACAGCAGTAAAAGTAGAGGTAGTAGCAGCAGTAGAAGGTAACCAGAGGGTGGCTACTGCAAAAAAGTACTAAAAGTGGAACAAGTTGTGAGATTTGGTTTAAGCTTTAACTTCCCAACACAAGGATATACTCTGTAATATCGACTTTTCTGAGCTTTGTCCCATGTTATAATGTTGTTCTCTCATCAAAAACAGACCTGGAGTTGTGTTTTGTTTCATTCACGCCTGATTCTTCACAGATATTTTTTCATTTTGTGGTGAAATGACATCATAGAACAAGTTTAAGGAAATAAAAAGCTCTTTTTCTATGTTTCTGTTCAAAAGACTGTAACAGCTATACCCTCTGCTGCCCTCTGCTGGTCTCCTGTTTCTGTAATATAATATACGGTTATAGGCCTCCATACACCAAGGCGACTCCCAGACTGCCACCGATAAGACGGAGCGACAGCTCGTCTCTTCCCGTCTCCTCTCGTTTCCTCCCGTTTCCTCACGTCGCATGACCTTTTTCCCTCCTTATACACCGAAGCGACAGCCGACCTAAAGACCGTGTCTTGCGCATGCGCGTCATGTAATTACCCCCCCAAAGCGGCAGATGGCGCTAGCCAGTGAACAAAGATAAACGGAAGTGACACAATGTTTGTGGAGTACATCTGCATGTAGCGCCTTGGTCTGCCACTGTTCTCAGCTTGTTTGAACATTACAGAAGCATGATCATGGCCGGTTTGGACATTGTTTTGTGTGGATTAGGAGCCGCTGCTCTGTTACTTGAAGAAGATAACTTTCCGCACGGAATTGCGAAGAATGCAAAAACAGTGACAGTACGCTGCCACAGCGGTTTTCACCTCTCGTCACTTCGTCACTTCCGCTAAAATTCCTGTGAGCTGATTGGCGCGGCAGCTGTAGAGCTAGGCCTATCAGAGCGCTTCGTACCAAAGACCAAAGACACCGATTCAACAACAACAAGGCCAATCGGCAGGAAACTGGTCAGACCGCCTCCGTACTGGAGCGATGGGGGCTGACGGCGCATACAGATCAAAAGGACGGAAATGAGCGACGTGGAAGAACCGTTCAGACGGCTTCAGATGGGCGATCGTCGCCTTGGTGTATGGAGGCCTTTATAAAGACTCTAAGTTTTTGCCTTTATTTTGTTGATTTTCGCTCACCTGACTTCCTTTTAGTTACTTACCTCACTTCCTGCTCCTCCTCCACACATGGATTGGTCCCAAGATAATTAGTTCCTGCCCTTCACCAGTTCACCTCACTATAAAAATCCTGCATTTCTCAGTCTGAATTTTTCAGGCAAGCCATCCCCAAACTTTTCCACAAAGTTGGGAGCATGCAATTGTCCAAAATCTCTTGGCGCTGAAGCCCTGACAAAAAATGATCGGGTTGAAAATCTGCTCATTTTCTGTTTGGATATGTCTTTTAAAAATAGTGCCTCAGTAAAGTAACACAGGTCCTGCCCTCGACCTGAGATTATTACACCATCAGATTCCTGTTTGTAAGCACATCTTATTAAATCTGTTCTATTTTCTCAACAGATTATTTAACTAAACACTTTAATAATCATTCTAATACTGAACTGAGGATGTGACACGTCTAGTGTTGCTTGTGCATCTGTGTAACTGCGGTGTTGCTAAGGTAAGTCTGTCAGTACGAAACTCTCGGGGCCAAAAATAAACGCGTACAGAGGAAGTCTCACCTAAAGACAGAGGCACGTCTCGGTGCAAACAGACGACACTGAGGCGACATGGACCTAACAGCTTTCTACATCACTCTGGGTGAGTTTATAAGTCCAACTACATTTTTATTGTTTAAAACCTGTAGTGTGCGTTCATTAAAACCTGTGCATTTGATTTGTGCAGTGATGAATGTGTTGATGCTTCTGTTTCCTGCATTTGTTCACAATGGCCTCTCACACAAACCAGGTAAGACTGTGTCTGTTTAAAACCTGCAACTAGCACACGCTCATTTCACACTTCCCTGTTAGATTACCTGGTTCTTAACTAAGTTTATATCATATTTAGGAGCATACACAATATTTCTCAAACTGTGGCACGGCTTCTTCTGGTGCAGGAAACCTAATATAGTTTAATTTCAAGCCAGTTTTTTTTTTTTTTTTCAAGTTTTTGTCCTGTTGGTGCTAGTCTTGTTTTAGACCTGGTTTAACAGGTCTTACGTTAGTGCGTAGGTGGTTATGGTTTATTTAAAATGTAGGTTCTAGTTCATTATGGCATGCGGAAAGCCAAATATTTTCAGAGGAGGAACTTAGTGCAAAAGTTTTTTTTTTCTGTTTTAGAAATAATCTTTTAAAAAACTAAACACTGTTTTTCGATGGTCGGCCTCTTCTTCACCCCACGCTGCATTTATACAGAGCTTTTCTGCCTCCGTGCAAGTGCTTTCCATCCAGGAACCACTCACTCATTCACACTCATGTTCATACACCAGGGGGCGCAGACATGGAGTAGACTGGTTTAGAGCAGAGGCGTCCAAACTTTTTTCAATGAGGGCCAGATCTGAAGATGTTCAAATGTTCAAGGGCCGACAGTCTCCTGATGTTTTCTAGGAACTGAACACACATAGAGAATAAATAAAATGCTCACTGTTATATAAGTATTTTGTTTTCAAAAGCCAAATAATTATAAATGATTTTCTCTGAGAACACAGTCTAACAGAAGCCACTTTTGTCTTGCACCTTTTTGTCTGTGATGCGTGCTCACTTTGTTTTCTTGCTTTCTGCACTTTATTCTGTATAAGATCTGCCTGAACAAGTGAATTTCTCTACTGTGCAATTAATAAAGTTTAATCTAATCTGAGTCCCAACAAAATAACATCTTTGAACATAAAAACTGCAATTATTTAGCAACACACTAATCTGAAAATACAAGGCAGAGAGTATTAGATGAGATGCACAAATACTAATAAAGCTACAGAAACACTGTACAAAAGTGCTGGAGGGCCAAAAGTAATGCATTTTGTCATAGAAGCTGAGGGCCGTATGAAATCTCAACCTGTGCCACAAATGGCCCCCAGGGCCGCACTTTGGACACGTCTGCTTTAGAGTAAAAGCTCATTGACCACTCCTCAAACAGAATTTCTTATACTTTATTAATTTAACTTTTTTGTGTGCACAGAACGTACTTTCCCACGTATTGTTCCGTCCAAACTGCAGCTCTTTGAATACAGCAATCTCACAGTAAACTGTGAAGGATTTTTCAATGACATGACCAAATGGAAAGTGATGCGGAGAAAATCTGCAGGAGACACAACCACATGTAACAAAAACAGGATGAAGCTGGGAACCTGCATCATCACATCTCTGTATAAGACCGACTCTGGAGAATACTGGTGTGAGACCGACAACAAAGAGAGAAGTGAGAGAGTCAGGATCACAGTGAAAGGTACGTCTGCACTGCACAAACACTCCATTTTATGTGGCATTTTATATTAGACAAAACCTCTAAATACTTAAGATTTGAAAATATTAGACTTGTCGTCTGGCTACATATACTTACGTGCACAACTTTTTAAGAATGCACATATTTCTATCCATTTTGGCCTTTTGCCCACATATAAACTGAATTTTTACATCACAAAAACGGGCAATTTTTCTAAAGTGTAGATGTGAGGATAGACAAAAGATTTGAATATCTACATCGCACATTTCTGTTCTAATGTTGTGTTCACACCGAATGCAAATAAATAAACTCTGCTACATGGATCTTTGCTACAACATAACCACATCACTACTTAACGCAGTGCATATATTTGGCTAAACTCATATTTCAACCAACATGTTTGACAGTGATTGGACATCAAATGCATGATTTCTTTTTGCTTTCACATTAACTTCACGTATAAATCACTCACCAGACTTTTCATTCACGCTCGGTGTGACCACACCTGTACAGATGAATTTCACTCATCAAAGATTAAACACTCTGTAGATGCCCTCAGTGGTTTAATTCAGTGCTATATTCAGTACCTTATTGTATCTGTAGGTTGTGTTTGCCAAATGTTGTGTAGAAAATATCAGTTTATAAAAATATACATATGTGTGTACATGTAGCTGGCTCTTTGTTGCCTGAAATACCAACTCTGTCTGGTTCTTGCTAAAAGCTGGTGATGTTATTCTGGAGAGTCCTGTGCGTCCTGTGATGGTGGGGGACAGCGTTACTCTTCACTGCACTGAAAATACCAAACACAAAAAAGCTTCTACACAGTTCTCCTTCTACAAAGACGGAGTCCTCCTAAAAACAAGCTCTACTGGAGAGATGACCATCTACAACGTCTCTGTGTCGGACCAGGGACGGTACAGATGTAACACCTCAGAAAATAGGTTTTCTGAAGAAAATGTACTGCGAGTTACAGGTGAGTCTTCATCGTAATTATGTTTAGTACATACACTGAACAAAAATATAAACGCAACACTTTTGCTTTTGCTCCCATTTTTCATGAGATGAACTCAAAGATCTGAAACTTTTTCTACATACACAAAATAACCATATCTCTCAAATATTGTTCACAAATCTGTCAAATCTGTGATAGTGAGCACTTCTCCTTTGCCGAGATAATCCATCCCTCCTCACAGGTGTGCCATATCCAGATGCTGATGAGACAGCATGATTATTGCACAGGTGTGCCTCAGACTGGCCACAATAAAAGGCCACTCTGAAATGTGCAGTTTAATCACACAGCACAATGCCACAGATGTCGCAAGTTTTGAGGGAGCGTGCAATTGGCTGCTGACGGCAGGAATGTCCACCAGAGCTGTTGCTCGTGAATTGAATGTTCATTTCTCTGCCATAAGCCGTCTCCAAAGGCGTTTCAGAGAATTTGGCAGTACATCCAACCAGCCTCACAACCGCAGACGACGTGTAACCACACCAGCCCAGGACCTCCACATCCAGCATGTTCACCTCCAAGATCGTCTGAGACCAGCCACTCAGACAGCTGCTGAAACAATCGGTTTGCATAACCAAAGAATTTCTGCACAAACTGTCAGAAACCATCTCAGGGAAGCTCATCTGCATGCTCGTCGTCCTTATCGGGGTCTCGACCTGACTCCAGGTCGTCGTCGTAACCGACTTGAGTGGGCAAATGCTCACATGCGATGGCGCCTGGCATGTTGGAGAGGTGTTCTCTTCACGGATGAATCCCGGTTTACACTTTTCAGGGCAGATGGCAGACAGCGTGTGTGGCGTCGTGTGGGTGAGCGGTTTTCTGATGTCACTGTTGTGGATCGAGTGGCCCATGGTGGCGGCGGGGTTATGGTATGGGCAGGTGTATGTTATGGACGAAGAACACAGATGCATTTTATTGATGGCATTTTGAATGCACAGAGATATCGTGACGAGATCCTGAGGCCCATTGTTGTGCCATACATCCAACAACATCACCTCATGTTGCAGCATGATAATGCACGACCCCATGTTGCAAGGATCTGTACACAATTCTTGGAAGCTGAAAACATCCCAGTTCTTGCATGGCCAGCATACTCACCAGACATGTCACCCATTGAGCATGTTTGGGATTGCTCTGGATCGGCGAATACGACAGCGTGTTCCAGGTCCTACCAATATTCAGCAACTTCGCACAGCCATTGAAGAGGAGTGGACCAACATTCCACAGGCCACAATCGACACCTGATCAACTCTATGTGAAGGAGATGTGTTGCACTGCATGAGGCCAATGGTGGTCACACCAGATACTGACTGGAGTCCCCAGACCTCCCAGTAAACCCCCCCAGTAAAACAAAACTGTATGTTTCAGAGTGGCCTTTTATTGTGGCCAGTCTGAGGCACACCTGTGCAATAATCATGCTGTCTCATCAGCATCTGGATATGGCACACCTGTGAGGAGGGATGGATTATCTCGGCAAAGGAGAGGTGCTCACTATCACAGATTTGACAGATTTGTGAACAATATTTGAGAGATATGGTTATTTTGTGTATGTAGAAAAAGTTTCAGATCTTTGAGTTCATCTCATGAAAAATGGGAGCAAAAGCAAAAGTGTTGCGTTTATATTTTTGTTCAGTGTATCTGTACATTTTAATAATAACTGAGTTCTTGTGTTGTCCAGCCGTGCTCCTGGAGTGTCCTGATCGACCTGTGATGACGGGCTGACGACGTGACTCTGTTCTGTAGAGACAAGATGGCCGCTCCACGCTACACATCATATTTCTACAAAGACAGTAAATTTATCCACAGCAGCTCCACAGGAAACCTGACTCTGTACAACGTTTCTAAAATGGACGAGGGAGTGTACAAGTGCGAAACATCAGAGGACAGAGAGTCAGAGGAGGAGTGGCTGGCTGTAAGAGGTGAGAATAAGTCTGACTATGTTCTGTTTGTCATGTCACTGTAAAAATATCTATAAATAAAGTCTGCTACATAGATCTTTGCTTGCTACATCAAAACCTTCCATTACTTAATGCTGATATTCAGGTAAACTCATATGTTTCAAAGTCTTTGACACAGTTTGCACACCAAATACATGATTTCTGTTTGCCTCTGATTGTGCCTTGACATTGACTTTACATATAAATCACTCAAATAAAACCCTTCATTCTCAATGGTTTAATTCAGTGTTTCAGCAATTTATTGTATCTACAAAATGTTTTTGCCAAATGTTGTTTTGTGGTAAACATTACTTTAATTTACAGTATGTGTAGATGGGCTCTTTGTTGCCTGAAATACTAACTCTGTCTGGTTCTTGCTAACAGCTGATAAAGTTATTCTGGAGAGTCCTGTGCATCCTGTGACGGTGGGGGACAGTGTTACTCTTCGCTGCACTGAAAAAAATGAACACAAAAAAGCCTCAAGCAAAGTTTTCCATCTTCAAAGACGGAGTCCTCCTAAAAACAAGCTCTACTGGAGAGATGACCATCTACAAGCGTCTCTGTGTCGGACCAGGGACGGTACAGATGTAATCATCCTCAGGAAAAGAGTTTTCCAAAAAAAAATTACTGAGAGTTAGAGGTGAGTCTTTATCATAATTATTATGTTTTAGGGCTGGGCATGCATTAACACATTATTATTGCGTTATTATCGTGTTATTATCGTGTTAATGCAATAATTAATTAATGCCAACAGTTATCCAGAGTGATGGGTCAATGACAAACCACAAGCAATGACAAATGATATATTTAGGCTACTTTGAAATGATGCTGTATGCACTACAGCTGTGTCCCAGTTCAACGGCCGCAGCCTTCGAAGGTCGCAGTGCACGAAGGCTGCTCCTTGTGGTCTTTGTGGATCACAAAGGCCGAACCCAATGGGACGGTCCGGTCCACAGAGCGTATGTCAACAGCTGCTCCTCCTCTCATGTTTGCCGCCACTGTCGCCTAGCAACCAGGACCGCAGCCGCTCACTGATTCACTTCATTCATTGGTCACATAAGCAGAAACGGGGCCAGAAATTACACTTATTTAATTTTGTATTTTGTTTAATTTACTCCTGGAGGAGTTTGAGCAGCTCTCTCCGCCTCTGCCGTCTTCAAACGTCAGACAAGCAGCGCGCAGAGAATCATGGGATACGGGCCACGAAGGATGCACCCGATGCAGCCTTCGTTCAGCGAGAAAGGAAGGCCGCATTCGTGGGCTGCATTTGAAGAAGCCTTCGAATTAGGACAGCCCTGTCGCGCCGACTGTGATGTAATCGGCCTCAAATGTAGCCGATGAAGGCTGCGGCCGGATGAATTGGGACACAGCTACACAAACCATAACAAAGTAAAATTAGCACATATTGGCTGAATTCTAAAAGCCACAAGTAGTCAAATAAAGAGCCATTTAGGAGGTGAAAGAGCAGGAAAGCATTATTGAGTGACTTTTAGAGCAAGCCTTAATGCGATTAATCATGTTTAAAACGTTTAATCGTATCTTTACATTTTTTAAATAACACTAAATTATTGCGTTGTCCAGCCGTGCTCCTGGAGTGTCCTGATCAACCCATAATGAAGGGTGATGACGTGACTCTGTTCTGTAGAGACAAGATGGCCGCTCCAAACTATACGTCTTATTTCTACAAAGACAATGTTTTAATCCGGAAAAGCTCCACGGGAAACTTAACTCTGTACAACGTTTCTAAAATGGACGAGGGAAGTGTACAAGTGCAAAACATCAGAGGACAGAGAGTCAGAGGAGGAGTGGCTGGCTGTAAGAGGTGAGAATAAGTCTGACTATGTTCTGTTTGTCATGTCACTGTAAAAATATAAAATAGTAATTGCACTTCAAGGGTACATCTTAAAGAAAATAATGTCTGCATGTACAGAAAAGGGAAAAGAAGTCATAGATCTTGGTTTTATAGATTCAGAAGGTAGAAATCATTTATGGTAACAACCAGTTTTGTAGAATATTGTACTTACCGAACTTACTTCCTTCCTTACCTAAACTTTCCATTCTCTATAAAAGAGTTTACAAGCCAGTGAACTCCTTTTCGTAACCAGTCCCAAGCCTGGATAAATGGAAGAGCAACTGGTGTAAAACTTGCTCCAAACTTATAAACTGAATATTTCAATATTTGAATACATCAGCCCTGAGAGGCAGCTGATTTGGGGTTTGGATAGGAAAAGGTTGGCCAGACATTTTTACCTTGAGACTAGAACTGCGGCAAAAGGTAAGTATCAGAATATTTCACTACAGTAAAACTAAACACAAAGTTGGTGTTTTTTCCACAGACAGCTCCGTCACTTCTGTCCATGACTTTCTGGAGACAACACACTTTACAGTGTCTCCGCTGACTGGACTGGTCACTCTGCCCATGTTGCTGTTACTGTTGGTCTTCATCTGTAAAAAACACAAGGGTAGGCATGTTTACATGAGAAAATACTTCTTCAGAAATATCCAGAGTCATCTCACTTAAGTCGGAGTTGAGCACAAACATCATCCTCATTAGTTTAAACTTGGGCGTGGTGTTGTACAGATGAGGTGTGTCGTGAGGCAGCCGGGACACACCGGGGCGATCATCGGTCATTGGGCGTGGTCGGTGACGTGAGTTCCGCACCACCGGACGTAGTGGGACACAGTTGGACATAGTTCTGGTTGATTGAACATCGTCCAATCAGTGTCAGGCCATCGTGGCTCAACGAGCTCTGATTGGCTGTGTCCTGGTCACAATTTGTCAAACAGCTCGAGTTTAACATCAAAATATAAGGAACTTTCTGTTCTACAACTACTTCATTATGTTTCCTACATCTGTGACGCTAATGTACTGCAGTTAGCTTACCTTAGCTTGTAGCCTCGTGCTAATGTGCTGCAGTTAGCATACTTTAGCTTGTAGCCTCGTGCTAATGTACTGCACTTAGCTTACTTTAGCTTGTAGCCTCGTGCTAATGTGCTGCAGTTAGCTTACCTTAGCTTGTAGCCTTGTGCTAATGTGCTGCAGTTAGCATACTTTAGCTTGTAGCCTCGTGCTAATGTGCTGCACTTAGCTTACTTTAGCTTGTAGCCTCGTGCTAATGTGCTGCAGTTAGCATACTTTAGCTTGTAGCCTCGTGCTAATGTACTGCACTTAGCTTACTTTAGCTTGTAGCCTCGTGCTAATGTGCTGCAGTTAGCTTACCTTAGCTTGTAGCCTTGTGCTAATGTGCTGCAGTTAGCATACTTTAGCTTGTAGCCTCGTGCTAATGTGCTGCACTTAGCTTACTTTAGCTTGTAGCCTCGTGCTAATGTGCTGCAGTTAGCTTACCTTAGCTTGTAGCCTCGTGCTAATGTGCTGCGCTTAGCTTACTTTAGCTTGTAGCCTCGTGCTAATGTGCTGCAGTTAGCTTACCTTAGCTAGTAGCCTCATGCTAATGTGCTGCAGTTAGCTTACCTTAGCTTGTAGCCTCATGCTAATGTGCTGCAGTTAGCTTACCTTAGCTTGTAGCCTCATGCTAATGTGCTGCAGTTAGCTTACATTAGCTTGTAGCCTTGTGCAGATAAAAATATAATCCTCCTCTGAGGCAAACAGCTGCAATAATCCAGTCTCTTTTATTCATTACTGTGATCAGACGAGTTTAATCTAGTGCATATAATTATTATTGACTGATAAATACTTGAGTTAAACACGTGTGTGTTGCTGAGTTTTATTTACTAGAGTTTAAATAACCACAGGAGTTTAGTGACTAGCGCCGCCTGCTGTTGTAAATAGTTATGTATTTTGCACATGCGCACTGCTCGGTCGTGGGTCTGAATCTCTTCGGTGTCTGCAGCGACTTTCAGTGGCGACAGAGGAGACGTGAGGAGACGAGCAGTGGCCTCTGCTGACAGCGGTCGGGCGCTGGGTTGGTGCGTCCCAGGATTAAGGGAACTCTATGGCGTGGAGCATGAAAAAAACCCTCAATGAGCAGTGTTTTTTTATTATAAGTATGCAGTGTAGGCGACATATTGAGCAGAGAGACACTAAAGTTCAAATGAAACTCACCAGAAAGCTGCAGGTGGTTGTTTTTGTTTTTGTTTTTTTGCCTTTCCTCTGCATAAAAGTATCCCATATCTGAACCCTTCTTTACCATAAGGAATAAAGTTATTATAAAAGCTGGATTTACGCACGGACAGCCTACATGAGCGCTGCCTTTGTGACCTCAGAGATTAGGATGAGGACGGCTCGCTGCTGTGATGTAAACTGCTGCTGGATATTGGATACTTTTCTACAGACGAAAGGCAAAAAACAAAAACAAAAAACAACCACCTGCAGCTTCTGGTGAGTTTCATGTGAACTTTAAAGTTTCTCTGCTCAATATGTCGTCTACATCACATCCTTTCATCTTCTTGTTGTTCTTCTAATAACAATAATAGCCTAATAAGAATAATAAACCAAGTGCTTGAGGATTTTTTTCATTCTCCAACCGAGGTCAGCATTATGTTACCACATGTCTAAGGTTTTGGGATTAAACTATGCGCCATTTATCAGAAAATAATCTTAGAAATGTTGAAACATGTATGAGAAGCATCAGTCACAGTTAGTGAGTGTTGTATTTGGAGACTGTGAGAGGCGTTTTTAGTTGCTTGTGGTTTTAAACTTCTAGCTTCCTGTCATGTTTCAGACTGCTGAGTGAGCGCTGGAACTGAAACCTACGCTGTTGTTTCAAAACCCAAGAGTAAAAAAAGCAGTGCTCATGTTATTAACTCCACTTTACGTTACAGACTCTTAAAAGTAGACTCCTTTTAAAATCGTTCTATTTTTTTTTAGCTGGAGAGTCCAGGGAATCTGAACAAGGAACTGCTGTCTACTCCGTGATCAGTGACTTCATGAAGACAGATGGTATCTCTATAAAAACTATGACTATGACACACAGGAAATTCACTTGCATTTGTTTTCAAGTCTCAGGTTGAAGCGATGAAACCACAAAGTTGAATGCACTGTGAATGCTAAAACCAACAACTGTCTACTTACTTTTCTGTTGCAAAATGAAGCAAACTCCTGCAGCTTAAAGATATTAGGGAGGATTTTTTTCGACTGCTGAGAAACCAGCGACTGTTTGTCCTTTTTTGAATACTGCGCATGCGTCAGGCCCCGCCCTTCACTGTTCCTTTCCAAGGGACTCCTCCACAGCGACTGCACGAGCGTTGGAACACGAGTGTTTGTTTACAGCAGGCATCAGCGGAGATTCACCTCAACCTAGACCTGCATTGTTTGTTTGCGCAACCTTTGACCTAGTTCCCCACACAGACCCAGTCATGCACAGCACAAATATGTCCTCCTGCTGTTGGTAGCATTAGCAAACTGACGCTGCTGTACAGTTGACAAGGTTCAACAGATAAAGAAAAAAGGCATTTTTTTCAAAGATAAGATAAACGTTTCCTGTCCAGCAGAAACTTGGCGACCAATGCATCGTCTGAAGCCCTTTCTGTTCCTACAGCGCACGCCGTCCTTTGAAGGAATCGCCAATAACTACACAGGTTTTATTCTGCTCTTCTACAGTTTTTCTCCTCCTCCTCTGGTTCACTTCAAAAACAGTTTTCCTTTTGCGACCTCCACAGTTTTCCTCAGCCATTGTGCTCTTCGAAGTCAGGCTGTCCGCGTACGATGAGGCTCGGCTAACGTCGTGCTATATAAACAAACTGTATACGCATGTGCAAGCACAAAAACGCGCACGTATCGCCGAAACCAGGAAGATGAACGAATGATTGGCGAGTCCGTGGAACAATGGTTAACGTACTCATGACGAAAACGATTGGATGAGGTTTTTTAAGTCCCACAGAGTCCACAGTTTATTAATATTATTATTATTATATTTTGTAATACACCAATTTATAAGCCTTATACAGGGCAATGAAGGTAGTTTTAATTGATACTGCAAAAAATGAATTTATAAAGATCCTCCCTAATACCTTTAAATATCCAAACTGCCTTTTTTCAGGTTCTGCTCCGGCCAATGAGATGGAAGTATACAGCACTGTACAGTACAGTCCTGTTAGTAACCCTGGAAGAACAAAGGTAAGTGAAAAATATGTTTTTGAAGTTCATACATGAATGCATTGAAAAAGCACACACAGATTGATTTTACAGTGGCTTGCAAAAGTATTCAACAACTGTGAAGATGCTAAACATTTTTTATTGTGAAGCAAATAAGAAATATGACAGAAAAACAGAAAACTTGAGCATTCTTCCTCTGAAGTCAGTACTTTGTAGAACCACAGGACTCAGCTCCAGGTCTTTTATGGAGGTGTTTTTATGAGCTTGGTTCATAAGGTCAAGGTCAAGTTTATTTGTATAGCACATTTACAACAACAATCGCTGCCCAAAGTGCTTCACATGCCAACAAAGTGCAATAATTGAATAAATAATAAATAAAACAAGCATGTTAATTACACTAAAAGCACACAATGATAAAATTAAATAAAACAATTAAATACATAATAATAGCAATCAAATGTCCAGCTCAGCTTGTGTTAAAAGCCAGTGCAAACAAATGGGTTTTTAATAAAGATTTAAAAATATTTAAAGATTGGGCTGTTCTAATACACAGAGGCAGACTGTTCCAGAGTCGCGGAGCCGCTACAGCAAAGGCCCTGTCTCCTCTGGTTTTCATACGTGATCTCAGAATTTGTAACATCAAGCTGATGCGTTGACCTCATTGTTCTGGTTGGAACAAGGACAGACAGTAACTCTGAGAGGCAGGAGGGGGCCAGCCCATTTAGACATTTAAAAACAATCAATAAAATCTTAAAATGAATCCTACAGCTGACAGGAAGCCAGTGCAAAGAAGCCAGAACAGGGGTTATATGTTCATATTTCCTGGTGCCAGTCAGCAGACGAGCTGCAGCGTTTTGGACGAACTGCCACCGATGGAGGGAGGCCTGGTCCAATCCACAACACAGAGAGCTGCAGTCGTCCAAGCGGGACGTAATAAAAGCATGAATAACACCCTCAAAGTCATTCAGTGGCAAGTATGGCTTGACTTTACTCAGTAAGCGCAGCTGAAAAAAGCTAGTTTTGACCACTGAGCTTATTTGCTGAGTAAATTTGAAAGAGCTGTCTAAAATCACTCCAAGGTTTCTGGCCGAAGGGTGGCAGGAGCCGGAGAAAGGGCCCAGGACATTGCTGACATCTTTGAGTTTTCCAAATGTAACTATTTCAGTTTTAGATTCGTTGAGCTTTAAAAAATTTAACTCCATCCAGTCTTTAACATCTCGCAGGCTCTAACAGGGATAAAAGCAGTAGGATTTCTGTTCATTCTATAAAACAGCTCCAGCTCCTTCAGTTCAGATGCATTGTACGGCACAGTTGAGTCATTTTCTTCATGAATTTTCCTGCATTTAGCTTCCTTCATTTTTCAGTTCAGTATCTCCACAGCATGAACCTGGCACAGTCAGGTGCTGGGTTTGTGCCATAGAATTTTTCATTGATGGCTCATTTTAATGCTAGAGGACATTCTCTGTGTTTGGGGACTCTCCCACGTGCCTTTTGGCAAACACAAAACATGCTTTCTTATTATTTTCACCAAGCAATGTCTCTTTCTGGCCCCTCCCCCACAGCCCAGCTCTGTGGAGTGTATGGTTCAGAGTGGTCCTGGGACAGATACAACAGTCTCTGCTGTGGAGTGTATGGTTCAGAGTGGTCCTGGGACAGATACAACAGTCTCTGCTGTGGAGCTCTGCAGATCTTTCAGGGTCACCTTTGGTCTGATTGTTGTTGTCTCTGATGAATGCACTCCTTGCCCGGTTTGTGAGATTTAGATGGTCCTCTTTAGGCAGGTTTGGTGTGGTTCCTTATCTTTTCCATGTTAGTAATGATGAATTAAATTGTGTTTTGTGGCATAATGACAGCTTGAACCGCAGACAGACAGACCTTATCTAATTGTTTTTTTGACTTCTGTGACTTCTCAATAAAAAATATTTAGCATTTTCATAGTTGTTGTCATGTGATGTAAAGTAAATGACAATGACAATGATCCATTCAGATTCCAGTTTGTCAGACTACAATAAAGGAAATGTTAAGAGGGTGAATGTTAAGGTTTTAGCGGAAGACAGGAGGGATGGACCCAAAGGTGCGGATAAAAAGTAATTTAATATAACTTACGGCAAAAACCAGAACACAGGGGTACACGAAAACCACGAAAACCACGAAAACCAGACCGACAAGACTAAACATACTAAACATACCAAATGAACTAAATGAACCCACAAACACCTGGGGAGGACACAGGACATAAATACACAAGGGAATGAGACACAGGTGAAAAACATCAGGGCGGGGCAGGTAAACACGCGGGAAACACAAGAGGCAGGAAGAAAACTGGGAAAACAAGGAAACAGACTGGGAATACAAAATAAAACAAGGGAAACAAATACAAAAAACAAGACAAAGACACGAGACATAACAGTGAATACTTTTGCAAGCCACTGTATTATAGTACATGAGATTATTTTTGGCCGAACAAAGCAGTGAAGTGTTTGAAATGCTTCAGAATCCTGAGGCGTTCCCAGGCCGTCCCAGAGACTGTAGTCCCTCCAGCGCCTCCTAGGTCTTCTCTTGGGGCTCCTCACACTGGCATTTACCCAGAACCCCTTCCCAGGGAGGCGTCTGAACAGATGCCTGAGCAGCAGCTCTACTCTGAGCTCCTCACCCTCTCTCTAACAGAGTGCCCAGCCTGCGGAGGGTCTGAACTCTCATGACCCTAGGTGAGAGTAGGAACGGAGACTGACCAGAGGTGCTCTTTTTGGTTCAGCTCCTTCGTTACCAATGCAAATGAAAAACAAGCTCATGCTCTGGACCCCATACTCCCAGAGCGCCCCCCGCAGGATGCCACAAGGGACACAGTTGAATGCCTTCTCTAAAACCATAAAGCACATGTGGTCTGGTTGGGTCAAGCGTCTTATAGAGGGGATAGAGCTGCTCTTTTTTCTCCTCACTCCCAGGTGGGACAATGAAATTAGACTGAAATAAAAACAAACAAACAGATATTAGCCATGTTTTTAATCATGTATGTAAATTACTTAATCATAAAAGATTTTAAACACCTGCATTCTTACATTTTTGTTCTTTTTAATATGTTCAGACACCAGACCAAGCAGTAATGTTGAAGAGGAACTGTAAAGCACAGTTAGTGAGAAGAAAAAAGTGAGTGAACCTCCCTAAAAAGTTTGTGAAAATGTTTGTAACGGCAATCACATTGTTTTTGTTTTGTGTTTTTTTGCTTATTTTTAGGACGGGGACCGACCAGTGGGACTGAAGTGAAAAAATACAGTGTTGCTAGAGCAGTATTTAGAATAATTTTATACATGTTATTTCCACTTGCGTAATAACTTCATAAACTTTAAGTATTTTTACACGAATACAGATTTTACTGCTGAACGCTTCAATAAAATAAAAAAAGAAAAAAAGCTGACTTTATTTTTAATTGCTAATATTCTGTTAACATATTGTGGAAATCCTTGTATTTACATTTGTCAGAGCGAAGCTTCCACACAGCTCTGGGAGTGATTCTTTCTGAGACACTGACCTCTAGTGGTCTCACAGAGAAGTGCAATCAAATGAAGTCTCATTCCTCTCTGTTTTGGAACAAGTTATGGAGCATTGGAGGGCCAGAATACACACCTTTAGTTGTCTTGCACTGGCATTTTTCCTCCCACTTTTTCATTGGTGTTCAAAAAAAATCAGGACAGCATTTCTTGAATAAAATGTAGAATAAATATTGTGGGCATCCTGTCTCTCTGGGTTGAGTGTGTGGTTGGTGTGGCCTCTCGACAGCTGTTGTTAGTGCTGCAAGATTTTTTATTCCACTGAAAAAAAGTCTCAGTAAAGCCATTACTTTGTTTTTGGCACAAAAACAGCACATTACATGTTTTCTTGGCCCTAAACTGCAGCAGCTGTGTCCTTTATAGATGAGGTTCAGACTCAGTAAGTTAGTTACAGTATGACTAATATAACTTAACTTGGAACACATACAGTGAAGCCTGAAATTATTCATACCCCTGGCAAATTCTGGCTTAAAGTTAGTTTTATTCAACCAGTAAGTTTTTTTTTTTTTTTGACCGGAAATGACACAGGCTTCTCCCAAAAGATAATAAGACGATGTACAAGAGGTATCATTGTGGACATTTTTTTTCTCAGCTTTTATTTACATTTACATTTTATTTACATTTACAATAAAAGTAACTTTAAGCCAGAATTTGCCAGGGGTATGAATAATTTCGGGCTTCACTGTATGTGTTCCAAGTTAAGTTATATTAGTCATACTGTAACTAACTAACTTACTGAGTCTGAACCTCATCTATAAAGGACACAGCTGCTGCAGTTTAGGGCCAAGAAAACATGTAATGTGCTGTTTTTGTGCCAAAAACAAAGTAATGGCTTTACTGAGACTTTTTTTCAGTGGAATAAAGGTTGAATAAAACTAACTTTAAAGTTACACTGTGTAAGATTCCCGGTCTTGCGCCTCTAGAGGCCACAGGTGCCACTGCACCGTCGCAAAACGTAAACACTAGGGCCCCTCCTCCTTCTGAAACTGTGCGAGCGTGCGTCTATTTCCATCATTGTTTCAACTTTAGTTGACCTGCTGCTACCTTTGGAAGTTTAGACTGGATCTTCTATAGAGTTAGCGCTAGCGTTAGCTTATCAACAAATATCGCGCAATGGTTGCAGTAAAAACAACTAATAACTGTATGAAAAAGCACGTTCTAAAGAAAAAATAATAGGCTAATTTACCTGCCCAACAATAAAGAAGCAAAAACGTGATCTGATTTGCAGCCTTCTCTGTCTCTCATCTGACGCCAGCGAGCAAAAGTCTGTCCAATGTTGACTCTTGTCTGCGATCTGGTGCGGTCCCTTTCACATTTTCTTTTTCTTGCCTCGTCCGACATTGTCTTCATCTTCTTGTGTCCTTCGGCCCTGACGAACTGGCGAAAATAACAACGCTAAAAGTAGCTTCATGGTTATACTGCGCCTCAAGTCGTTCCCTGTCACGTGACTCTTCCTCAACAGCGGAGCGCTCCCGGCCAAGTTGCGAGGGTGGTTTCTCAGTACAGAAGCCCCGCTCGGAGCAACAGATCACGCCTCAGGCCTTATAATCGCTCAAAAAATCACAAAAACAAGTCAGTATGCCCCACATATTTAGGAGAAAAGTTACACAGTGTAACTTTAAGTCAGAATTTGTTTGGGGTATGAATAATTTCAGGCTTCAGTGTATATGATTTTTTTCAGGCTTGTTCAAGGAAGAATAGGCCAGGGAACCTCTTTTGCTATGAAGACTTCAAATTGACTATATTTTAATCACAAGTTTTATTTAGGTATGTGTGTTGGTGTTTAATTACGTAATCTTTTAAATATTCTGGTAAAAATTAAATCAATAAATATGACAGAAAATGATGGGGCTCCTGTCAAATAGGTCCTGGGCCCAGTTTGGGAGGTAGATTTAAACCCTGCTCATAATGATTATTTTGTATCTCAGGAGTATATGCCTTTATTTGCATTCCGGTGACAGAAATCAATCAATAAATAAAAGAGGAAAAAAATAAATAAATAAAGCAAAATAAATTAAAGCAAAAAAGAATAAACATAGAAATAAAAAGAGAATGAGAATAATTGTAGGCCTTTATTTATTTATTCTAACCAAAACTTACATCTTCATTTAAAAAGTATATATTTTTATTTCAGCATTTCTTGTCCTGTTTAAATAATTATTTGTCAATGAGAGCATTTATTAATTAATTTACTTATTGATTGATTTGGCAGTTTTGGTCTTCCATAAGAGCAGGCCTATGGTAATTTCACATTTTATAGCACAGGTAAAGGATAGTGAATGAATGAATGAATGAATGAATTGTATATTGTGTATATTGTGTATATTGTGTATATTGTGACAGACAGCATAGAGACTTACCTCACACACAAATGTATACTTTTATTCTGAAAGTATTGGGAAGGGAAGTGAGTGTCCAGGGGGCGGAAGCTGTTGTTCTTGTAGTGTGAAAACTTTGCAGTCCTTGTTGGAAGTTTCAAGACTCAAATACCACTTCTTCTTTGTGAACTTCCACAAATCGCACTTTCCTAGAACACTTGTCAGTGTTCCAGGAAATTCGGTTCCCCCGTGTTTCCCCTGCTGAGCGCCAGGACTTTCTCTCATTTTAAGGTCTTTTTACAAACTTGCTGAATTAAACACATACTCTATGCATCATAATCCAATGTATTTTTGCTATTTTATGCTGATATGATTCTTTAGATGTTTTTTAACTCGCTAATTATTGGTTTGTTTTGGGTAACCACTTAATGGCTTTTTTCTCGTTTTATGCCCTAAACGAACAATCTATGCAACACAGTCCTGATAGAAATAATAAAATACCTATTTACTTTATTGGTACATTTGATACACATGCAGACTGTATAATAGAAGAAGATAATGACTGAATGCATGAAAAATCTCTGCAAAACATGGTTTACAATTGAGTAACAAATATTTTTTCCTACATAATTTAAATACACAATAACACAGCAGTCGTTGTCAGACAGGGCTGCTCTAAATGCTTCCCTAAAATAGGTTAATTATAGTTTTCAGTAGTTATGCAGAATATGCCAATAATCAGCTAAAATAAACATTTCTAACTCATGTTCAAAATACACAAGTAGCTCAAATACATTGGATTATGATGCATACAGTATGTGTTTAATTCAACAAGTTCCTAAAAAGACCTTAAAATGAGAGAAAGTCCTGGTGCTCAACAGGGAAACCCTGTTCCCTGGGGAACCGAATTTCCTGGAACACCTACCAGTCTTTGGAACGCAGACATTCTGTTTACAAACACAAGAAGGGTCTATATGTTTATTTGTTTTTTATGTATATGATGTTTATTTGTTTTTGTGTATTTGTGTATATGATGTTTATTTGTTTTTTATGTATATGATGTTTATTTGTTTTTGTGTATTTGTGTATATGATGTTTATTTGTTTTTTATGTATATGATGTTTATTTGTTTTTGTGTATTTGTGTATATGATGTTTATTTGTTTTTGTGTATTTGTGTATATAAAGTTTGTTTTTGTGTATTTGTGTATATAATGTTTATTTGACAAGACAAACTTACATTGGTGCTTCCCTTCGGGGCCCCCGTCTCCGTGCCCCCTGCCCCGGCTGCCCTCGCCGTAGCTCCGCCTCTGAGCCAGAGCCAGAGCAGCAGCAGCAGCCAGCCCCTGTTCCGCACCGACACCGGTCCAACGCAGTCGGCTCTGCCCGGCTCAGCGCACCCCTGAACCGGCCTCGACAGCACCAGGCACCAGGCAGCAGCACCACAATGCGGGATGGCGAGCGCGGAGACAGCCGCCGAACACGAACGGATCCTGCGGGAAATCGAGAGCACAGACACCAACTGTATCGGTCCGACGCTCCGGTGAGTCCTCCCCTCTCCCGCGGCGGGGGGTTGTTCCTCATTATCCCCGGGAAGGAGGCTCTGCGCGCGGCGTGAGGCAGCAGCGAGAGGGGGGTCTGGCGGTTAGCTTCTGTGGTTAGCAACTCCGCTTACACCAAACTTTAACACACTGCGCCCATTATCGGACAGCTAACAAGAGGCTATCTTCACCAAAACCAGCTCGTTCCACATTACTTCCCTTATCATTTTAACTTCTTTGGCGAATAATTTAAGCTTTAATATTTTATTTTTTTGCCAGGAAATGCTAACTTGCCCATAGGAATTTGCCAAACTTATGCTAATGAGCTAATGTTGCTAACTCATTGAGATTCTGCTGGGCACACTCTGACTGTTTTTTGACAGGTGAATGGCGTAGTTTAGATCTTGATTTATTTGTGGTTTTACGCGGGTTTAGTCCTCGCTTTTGTCCAGGTTTATGCTGATACTTAAGTATTTAGTAGATGTCGCTCAGTGAGACTCTTTTGTAGCTAAATTATTCCCTACATTAGATAGTTTTAGGGTCAAGTTGTTAAAGAGAGGGTAAAAACACGAGTTAAAACACGACGCAGCATTTACAGAAAAGGACTTTTCCACAAGGTCTGCTGCTGAGAAATGTCTCATATTTTGGTTCAGAGCCACACTGGGGAGTGTTATATTCTGGGGTTGTACTACTGCTACTACTACTACTACTACTACTACTACTACTACTACTACTACTGCCACATTGAGGAGCTTGTTCTGGCATTGTATAAAGGAGTTTAGAGCTTATTAGTCCTGGTTTAGTTCTAGTTGAGTCCTGATTTAGACCTGCTTTAGTCCTATTAGTCTTGGTTTCTGTCCTGGTTTAGTCCTTGTTTAATCATAGTTTAGACAAGGCTTACTCCTGGTAGTTTAGTCCTGGTTTAGTCCTGGTCTATACCTGTTTTTGTCCTGGATAGGTCCTGGTTTTGTCCTAGTTTAGTCCTGGTTTAGATCTTGTTTTAGTCTTGGTTTCTGTCCTGGGTGAGTCTTGTTTTAGTCCTGGTTTAGAGACCTGGTTAGTCTGGTTTAGTCTTGTTATAGTTCTGTTTAGTCCTGGCTTAGCCTTGATTTAGTCCTGGATTAGTCTTGGTTTAGAGACATAGTTAGTCCTGGTCTATGCCTGTTTTTGCAGATCTTGTCTTGTCCTGGATAGGTTTTGGTTTAGACCTATCCTGTCCTAGTTTAGTCCTAGGTTAGTCCTGGTTTAGATCTTGTTTTAGTCTTGGTTTCTGTCCTGGGTTAGTCTTGATTTAGTCCTGGTTTAGAGACCTGGTTAGTCTGGTTTAGTCTTGTTATAGTTCTGTTTAGTCCTGGGTTAGTCTTGTTTTAGTCCTGGTTTAGACTTAGTTTAGTTCTGGTTTAGTCCTGGTTTAATTCTGTTTTGTACTGGTTGTGTTCTGGTTTAGTCTTCATGCGGTTTCATTCCTAAATTATTCATTTTTTGTTGTATATTTCCATTTTTCTCTGCCCAGTTTAACAGTGACAGTTCTCAACTCCCAATAGCAACAAATCAGATGTTTGATATTTGACTTTTTCATGAAAAAGAAAAAAATTATTGCTCATTTTGGAAAGAAAAGTTGCAGCAGCAGCTAAAAATACTAGAAACGCGAGTGTTCTGTGGTCTGTGTGATTGTGCGGTCAGGAAGTCGGCAGTAAATCTATTACAACAATGGAGGAGCTATTCAAGCCTTATCAAAGGTGTAATGAGGTCTAAGGAGTGACGCTGGAATGCATGTGACTTTTTATTTTTATTTTTTATGGGACTGCTGTAAAAACAAAAACTGCCAAAACACAACAGAGATTCTGTACTTAACATTTTCATTTGTCCAATATCGCTCCTCTAAAACTCTGTCTACTGGTTTTATGTTATCAACAGTTTAAGTTGCTTGTTTCTTTGTCATTTTGATCTTCAGAGCGCCCCCTACATTTCAGAATAAAACATGTTATGGTGTGGTAGAAACTCAATCAGTTGACCCCTGTGCCAGCTTGACTCTCGGTTTTGTCCTCGTATTTGTACAAAGGTTTCCTCTACCTCTGACCAACATCTAAGCGGGACATATCGCTTTCTTGCGAGATCCCAAGATTTCAGGGACATTGGGTTGGTTCTCCCATTTATACAAGGCTGGTTTTTCGCCAAGATACACCAGGAAGAGGTGCAGGGAGCTGTATGCACACTGCAACAAGTTCTTTAGTCATCACACTGAATTTGAAACCGTTTAAAGGTCCTATATTGTGCTTTTTTCTGGCTTTTTGAAATTATTTTGAATGCCTTTGCATTATTATTTCAGGTTTTATAACTTAAAATAATGTAACCTCCTCTGTTGTGGAGCTGTTACTTTGACTTTGCAAGGAACACTTAGCTTAGGTGTCAACAATGGTGACTGGACAGAGCATAAAATTGCTAATTAGCACGTCTGTTATAGCAACATGAAGCTAACAGATAGATAAATGAGCTGACTGCTTCATAGTGACGGCGGTTTAAGCTCTGAAATGATCAGAACGAGTCCGGTGACGGTGTACGGGCTTTCAAAATGCGCAGGAGCACTTTCTGGTTTCACGTGTCTATGTAGAGCTGTGAAACCGAGTGTTTTTTCAGATCTTGAGAAGGGCAGCGCCTCAGCATATGGGTTTACTCAAACGTGTGAATGAAACAAAATACTCCAGGTTTGTTTTTGAGGTGCAAACAACATTATAACATGGTTAAAAGCTCAAAAAGTCGATTTAGCAGAATAGGGGACCTCATGTTTCCCCTTTAAATTAGTTTTCTTTTAGTTGACAACAGCCCTGGTAGTTTCAACAATTTGAATGTTTACATCCAGCCATCGAGTGTACAGTATAGAGAATAACTTTTCGATATTCTGCTCTTGCACTCTGTGTTTTTTGATCATAAGCGTCTCAGAGTTTCCAGGCCACTCTCAAACAAACAGCGTTGGTCTATGTTTGGAGCATCGACCGCTAAATTTATCCTGGAGGCGAGATCTAACACAAGTGCTCCTTATATTATCACATGACAGAAGCTGGCCATGTTGTTAAACCAGAGCTGTCAAACGTGATATATACTGAAACGCTATAAGGTGTATTTCAGGTCAGTTTTATCTCTATAGCCCAATGTCACGAGAAATAGACAAACAAACAGGCAAAGAGACTGAACAAGAAACACCCACTGTCCTTAGAGCCTGGATCAGGGAGAGGAATAACTGAGAAAAACCCCCCTTCAAAAAAAAGGGCTGCACAATATATCGCAAAATTATCATTATCGCAATATCAGCAAACGCAATAATTGTATCACGAGAATCTAAACTAGGGCTGCACGATATGGAGAAAACATGCGATATTCAATAACTATGTTGAAAATTGCGAGAACGATATTATTGCGATATTTAAAAATAGAGCCTACTTTTCGAACATAGTAAGTTAAATTCACTACATTTCACAAAAATGTAAGTTCCTGTATTTACAAGTCAAAACAGCGACAAAATCAAAACTTAACACAGGAATAAAACAAGACTAAGCTGTGACTAAATTAATTAAATTACCACTAAAACTGGACTTTTTAAACATTTTTATTTAGTCACAACACATGTTCTTTTAAGGCTCTGCTGGAAAATGATTCTTCAGTGTAAATCTCTGTCAGATGGAAGACCACAGCGTTGTTGCGATATATTTAGATTCTTGCGATACGGATATTGCGTTTGCTGATATTACGATAACGATAATTTTGCGATATATCGTGCAGCCCTAATCTAAACGTATAACAATAACGCTATGGTCTCCCATCAGACAGAGATTTACACTGAAGAATCATTTTCCTACCAGCGCCTTAGAAATAACTGTGTTGTGACTAAATTAAAAAGTTAAAAAAGTTAGTGGTTATTTCCTTAATTTAGTCACAATTTTGCCTTGTCTTATTCCTGGTTTTGTCTGTGTTAAGTTTTAACTTGTGAATACAGGGACTTACATTTTTGTTTTAAGTGAATTTAACTTACTGTATCAAAAAAGTTGGCTCTATTTTAAAATATCACAAAAATATTATCTCAATATTCAACATAGTTACCGAATATCGCATGTTTTTCCCATATTGCGCAGCCTTACCATGTGGTCTGACCGCTATTGTCAATTTGCTTATCGTTAATATTATCTAGAAAATAGAAATGAGTCTAAAAGTGAGTGGAGATAGGGTTAAGGTCATGTAACAGAGGGCCAGGCATCAGCAACAGTAACTAAATAGACTTTATTTTTGTCTAATTTCTCGTAGCGGTTTTTAAGTTGGATGCTGTTCCCGCCTCATCTCTTGTTTGAACAGACCCAGGTTGTGCAGGTTACGGCGCGTCACACATTCCTCTCTGTGCACAGCTGCAGGTAAAAAGATGAGAAAAACTACCAGTTGTCACTCAGTTTACTCTTATGGCAGCCATTTTTGAGGAAACACAGCTTTTTTAAGACTTCAGGTTGTGGGAAGTGAGACTCTGGCTGAAGCGAAAAGGGGAAATGTGGCTCTAAATGTCCCATAGTGTAGGAATGTGCCAGTGAATGGTTGTTTGTTTGTCTTAGCCCTGCGAAAAATTGTCTCTTCAGGCCTAAAATAGTTGGGACAAGTAAAAGAAAATGAATGAAATGAACTGACTATGAACAGTGGAAACTTTCTCAGTATTAGACGGAGATCTTTTAAAAACAGATCCTTGGGCCAGGGTAGGTACAAAATCTTCTCGGGTTGCAAAAACGGCTCGGGTTAATAATGTCGAATGTTGACATCAGCGAACTATATTAATCAGGTTTTCTGTTTTTATAGTACATGCTTATAAGTGCTTTATTCTTCCTTATTATTCAGTAATGCCTTTTGAAACCTACGCAATAGTTTTAAGCAGCACAATGAAGGAAATTAATAAAAGATATTGCTGTTTAACTCCACTAAAAACTTATACTTAATGAAAATAAGCTGTCAGTAAGCTTCTATGGTTATTAAGAAGGGTTTTTTGTGCATTTGATGTGTTTTGCTCATTAGTTATTATTTAATAGACTGCTTGTATACACGCTGTTCGTACTCGTTCGTTTTAATAAAATAAACTCCAACAGAGAGTGAAGTATCATACAAAAACATCAATAAATATGGAAAAAGCAGGTTTTTGTAATGTAATGTTCCCTTGTAATTTTATTTTAGAACTGACACGTTAGTCCAGCAGAGACAAAGCTATGAACTGGAGTCACACTGCACTCTTTGTGATGATCCCAAGCCTGGAAAAATGCACTGGGTTGTGTCAGAAGGGGCATCTGGCCTAAAAACCAGACTGTTCCTCACTCGCAGCGACACATTTCCTTCCAGTTGATTTGGAACTTTCCTATCGCAGCCGTTTATCTGCAGCACGTCTTACAAAGGCAGAAGCTAATAAAGGTGGCACCGGCTACCGAGCTAATTTAATAACTTCTCTGACCTTTCCTTCGTCACCTGTTGGTTCTGCTGAAGTCCTCGTTGTTGTCCAGTTCTCTGTATGATAGGGCTGCACGATATATTGCAAAATTATCGTTATCGCAATATCAGCAAACGCAATATCCGTATCGCAAGAATCTAGTAGAATCTAATCAGTGGGAGTGGGGTTTGAACTGCCAACCTTCTGGTTAGTCGACAAGCGGCTCTACCAACTGAGCTACTGCCGCCCAAATGATGATAAGATAATCTGTGTTGTTCACCTGTCAGTGTTCATAATGTTAGGCCTTATCAGTAGGGCTGCACAATATATCGCAAAATTATCGGTATCGCAATATCCGTATCGCAAGAATCTAAATATATCGCAATAACACTGTCGTCTTCCATCTGACAGAGATTTACACTGAAGAATCATTTTCCACCAGAGCCTTAAAAGAACATGTGTTGTGACTAAATAAAAATGTTTAAAAAGTCCAGTTTTAGTGGTAATTTAATTAATTTAGTCCCAGCTTAGCCTTGTTTTATTCCTGGTTTAGTCTGTGTTAAGTTTTGACTTGTAAATACAGGAACTTACATTTTTGTGAAATGTAGTGAATTTAACTTTCTATGTTTGAAAAGTAGGCTCTATTTTCAAATATCGCAATAATATCGTTATCGCAATTTTCAACATAGTTATCGAATGTTGCATGTTTTCTCCGTATCATGCAGCCCCACTGTGTGATTTTTTTTTTTCTTCTTCCTGTTTCCATTTTAACAACAGCAAAGTCCTGTTGACGTCCGACGCAATGACCACATTCCAACAAACCCACTTTTTCCACAAGTCTTTGTACAACTGGTTTCTGCTGCTGTCCCTGTTAAGAAATAAGCACAGAACTGCTCATAATACGCCATATTCTGGTGTTTTATTGCAAAAACCGCCATGTTTGTTTGGGTCAACGGGGCGCCGCTTATGTCCTGCCCTTTGTTTCTCTGATTGGTCACTCCGCCTGTCATTGTGCCGCCCATAGCAATTAAATTTGTGCAAAGGGGCACCAGACTAACTTCTTTGTATAGAACACGAAAATAGTTTGTCTAACCGGCCAGACTACCAAACACAGTCATGTACACGTGAACTGGAGAATATAAATGTCCCATAGTGAATGATTGTGAGCGTCAATGGTTGTCTGTCACTGTGGGTCACCTGTGCAACTAACTTTCCTTTTTTTTTATTAGAAAAAGATGCAAAAGTCAATACAAAATAAACCTTTTCAGTTTTATACATGCTTGTACATAGATTTTAAAATGTGACTAACTTTCCAGTGTCCGCCCAAGGCCCATAGATGCCGGGATAACTCTGGACTCGTGTATCCAGAGGGAGAAGGTGGATGTGGAAATGTTAGGTCTAAAAGGAGCGACGTCTCTGTAATAGCTGCTGTGTGAAGTGAAGGGAGTGACTTACCACAGACTTGTTGAGCCCCTCCCTGCTGAGTCATCTCTGGGCTCGCTCTCTGTGGGCCGTAACTGGGTTAAGATCCTCTTTAGACTCCGCTGTACTTCTCCTTTCGCCCCCCCCCCCCCCCCCTCATATGAATAATATTTTGGCCGTCGGTGCTGGTTATTACAACATATTACAGTAAACAGTTGTGACCGGAATAGTGCAGGGCAAAGCAATATGGGTAAACAAATCAGTCAAACTATAAGCACTTGTTAAGGGTCGCGGTGACTGCAGACTTTCCCATCAACTGTGGGCCTTAGGCGGGATACACCCTGGATACTGGCAGTTTTTAATTTTTAATGGTTGGTCAATATTTGTGCCTGTGTTAATGACAGTGACTTGAGATTTTCCACAGATTCAAGTGGAACTCTGCTTGTTTCTTCACTTTTTCCTCTACAGAGCTCCCCCTAGAGTTAGGGGTAAAGCACTTTTGTAAAAACTCACAAGTCCAGTTGACTCCTACACGATCCCTCGCTTGGCTTAACTTTTGTTTTCCCCTCTGTGTATCCATACAAATGTTTTTTTTTTTTCATTTGGCCATCTCTTATGATGAAAATTGAGAAATAAAGGCATCACTAGCTTGTTGTTTGGCTCTAACTGCAATGTTCTGCTTTCTCATGAGACTTTAGAGACTCCCCAATTGTTTATTTTAGGTTAAAAAAAAGTTACTACTACTACTTTAATCTATTCAACCACAATTGAACATTCCATCCTCATTTAGCATCGCACTCTGCAGGTCCCATTGACTTCCATTATAAACACAATTTGTAGACACTAATTTAACCATTACATATTTTTTTCCTTTTTTATATAACTTTATTTCCACACAAGCTCAACTGAAACGCCTTGTTGTTACACGTGTAATTTCATAAAAAATGTCAAAATAATGATATATTTTAAGTCAGAGGCTCACATTGAAAAGGTAGTCAAAGGAATCACCTTATGTAACGGTTAAATTAGTGTCTAAAAATTGTGTTTATAATGGACGTTGATTAGCCTTAAATTTGCAAATTATAAATACCGTATTTTCCGGACTATAAGTCGCTCCAGAGTATAAGTCGCATCGGTCAAAAAATGCATCATGAAGATTAAAAAAACATATATAAGTTGCACTGGACTATAAGTCGAATTTATTTAAAAATTTATTTCACAAAGCCAAGACCAAGAACAGACATTAATCTGGAAAGGCAAGTTATTCAGCTACACAACAGCACACAGAACAACAGGCTGAATATGTGTCCAGTATGTTAACGTAACACATTAAGAGTTATTTAGCTACACAACAGCACACAGAACAACAGGTTGAATAGGTGTCCAGTATGTTAACGTAACACATTAACAGTTATTCAGCTACACAACAGCACACAGAACAACAGGTTGAATAGGTGTCCAGTATGTTAACGTAACACATTAACAGTTATTCAACTACACAGTAGCACACAGACTAACAGGCTGAATATGTGTCCAGTATGTTAACGTAACACATTAACAGTTATTCAGCTACACAACAGCATAAAGAACAAACCTGGGAGACTGAAGAGGCTAAATGAACATAACAAGCAAGTTACCGGTAAGCAAGTTCCCTGAGCTCTCGATCTTATTCTACATCACTAAAAAGTACTGACAGTTGTGGTCACAAGCCTAGAGCGCCCTCTCGCGGCTGTAGACGGTAATATTTACTTTTTGGTTCGTGTTAAGTTTGATATATAAGTCGCAGGACCAGCGAAACTATGAAAAAAAGTGCGACTTATAGTCCGGAAAATACGGTAAATTGCTTGTCATATTGCAGTGATCACACATTAAAAACAGGGGTGATGAATGTCGCGAGTGCGTGTTCCCACCTCTGCTCCGTTTCACCTGCTCTCAGATCAGTGGGAGTCTGCTCTGCCTCAGTGTGTGTGTGTGTGTGTGTTTGTGTGTGTGTTTGTGTGTGTGTGTGTGTTTATTACTCCACCTTAGCTTAGTCTTCTCTCAGTGTTTTTACTTCTGTTAAAAAGTATGTGCACTGCTCTTTGGGCCTGGTGAACTTAAAGGTGAGCTTTTACCGTGCGGCCAAGATTCAGAGTGGTGGAGTGGTGTTTGTGTGGTCTTAAGTGGGGACAAATATTTATGATAATGGTAATTTAATTTTTTGCTGATACAGTGTTTATTGTATATAGTTTTTATCTGCGAATGATGTTAATGAAATAATACGTGAAATTTTATAGTAGGGTTTGATTGATGATGAATTGTTTTTTTTGTTTTTTTTACGGGAAATAATGATAACAAATTACTATTTATGTAGTTTTAATAAGATTTAATACAGATGAGTTTATCTTTGTGTAAATTTTATTGTTATTTATGTGTATTGATGAAATGATAATTGCATATGTTTAAGGACTACAGATGGAAATTATAATCTGGTGCAGACATTTTTGCCTTCGCATTATGTTTAACTGTACATTGTCCTTCAAATAAATGAATAAATAAATAAAATAGAAGTAAATGCAGCGGAAATCCTGAAACATTGTACTATGAGGTTAATACAATGATAATACCATACTGTGAGATTTGGATATTGTTGCATCACTATTAAAACATATTTAAAAAAACAAAGAAAAACTTTGCTGTTAAGATTTGGGCTGAAGATGAAGATTTGAAAGTGGAAAAAAATAAAAATAATAAAAAAAATATATATATTTTTTTAAACAGCATTTTTCATGCAGGGTCCCAAAGCTCCGAAGTGCCCAATCTTCTGGTGGGACCTCCGAGGGTTAAAATTAATTACAGGAGCAATAGTAAAACTTTTAACAAGTGGCTTATACAATCTGTTTAGGTTTTAACTCATTTCTTTTCTTGCTCAGCTTCAGTTTTCTGTTGCAAATTAAATCCTTCACCACATGTTGCCCCTGAAGCCGTCCTTTGTGTGGATACGAGTGACTTCATACAGTTGTTCTAAATACGTCTGCTGTTTGTTTGGCTTTCTGTTTTTGGGCCCTAACCTCGGCCCTCTCCGGTTTCTGCTGCAGGAGGTAGAGTTTGTTTGTGTTTTGACAAAGGCGTCGTGTTGCGTCAGACACCCGTGGCTCCATTGTACGAGCGCAGGGCATTTCCTGGAGACTGCAGGAAGGAGCCAGAGCCAGGTGTGGGGTTCAAGAGGAAGAGCTGTGATCTCTGAGCGGGACAAACAGACCGGGACTTGAAAACACGGCTTATTCAGGAGTAAACTAGGACTAAACCAGGTGAAAACCAGGTTTAGTCCTCCAGTCACCTGCGACGCCTGACAGGAACAAGCTTGAGATGAATAAATGTTGCACTATGAAATTTTATTGACTGCTACAGCTTCCTTATTGCTCTGAACTGAGGTGTGCGCTCTGATCCTCAGTGTAGCAGCGCCCCCATGTGGAAGTTTGCTCACATTGTCTTTTGTATGTTGTACTCTATAATCAGGTTTGTACACAGCTTAGAGGTCACAGAAGTCTGGAAGGATAAACCAGGACTAAACCAGGACTAAACCAGGACTAAACCAGGACTAAACCAGGACTAAACCAGGGACTAATCCAGGGACTAAACCAGGACTAATCCAGGGACTAATCCAGGGACTAATCCAGGGACTAATCCAGGGACTAATCCAGGGACTAAACCAAGACTACACCAAGAAAAAAAACAGGCCTAAACTGGGATGACAACAGATCTAAACTAGGACTACTCCAGGAATAAACCAGGACTACACCAGGACTACACCAGGACTAAACCAGGACAAAATCAGGACTACTTCAGGATTAAACCAGGTCTAAGCCAGGTCTAAGCCAGGTCTAAGCCAGGTCTAAGCCAGGTCTAAGCCAGGTCTAAGCCAGGATTAAACCAGGGACTAAACCAAGACTACACCAAGAAAAAAAACAGGACTAAACCAGGACTAAACCAGGACTAAACCAGGACTAAACCAGGACTAAACCAGGACTGAACCAGGACTGAACCAGGACTGAACCAGGACTAAACCAGGACTAAACCAGGACTAAACCAGGACTAAACCAGGACTAAACCAGGACTAAACCAGGACTAAACCAGGAAAAAAAACAGGCCTAAACTGGGACAACACCAGATCTAAACTAGGACAAAATCAGGACTACTCCAAGATTAAACCAGGACTAAACCAGGTCTAAGCCAGGTCTAAACCAGGACTAAACCAAGACAAAGCCAGGATTAAACCAGGACTTAAACAGGACTAAACCAGACCTAAACCAGGAAAAAAAAACAGGACTAAACCAGCTCTAAACCAGAACTAAACAAACACGAAACTAGGGCTGAGCCAGGTCTAAACCAGGCCTAAACCAAGAAAAAAAAAGGACAAAACCAGGACTAGACTTGGCCTCAACCTCAACACAGTGGACCTCTGTTTTTCTAAAATTCTGTAGCTTCCTTTCTTTGTTTTGACACATTTTTTTAGTTTTGAAAAACAAGTCTTATGTTGTCCAACAGAGGTGTGACTTTGATGAAATGGCCTAAGACTTGAGACTCGACTTGGACTTGAACACTAATGACTTGGGACTTGACTCTGACTTGAGCTCCACGGCTTGAGAAAACTTGATGCCTCTCAAAGAAATAAAAGTATGATTCTTGATAAGTGTGCAGAAACAATTAGACTAATAATTAAACTCCTCAGGCAGTGATAAGCGCTCTCTCTGCACGTTACCTGTGCGTGTTTTCTGATGCACATCTCAAAGTGTATTGAGCTGTAGCACCACATGATACTTTGACATAACGACAGAGGAGATTTTAAGTTTTATGTCAGTCTTTGTTTCGTGTTGAAAGACTCAGAAATCACTGAGATATTGAGCGTTAAAATTTTACAACCATTAATGATATCAAATATACCCGTGTCTAATTATAACGCTCTATCTGCTTGAACCCGTGGACATTTGAGACAGTTCCTCTGATGTTTTGCTCCAAACACGATCATAAAAGAGTTATTTAGTCGCCATAACTTAGTTTTAGTGGTCAGACTGACTGCAGACGGAGCAGAGAGTTGAGGAGGAGAAGACATGAGGCGTTCAGGCGCAGATTACACTTAATGAAAACTAAAACAAAATGAATCAATTAAAAAAAACTAAAAATAATAAATAATCCTTTGCAATAGAGGCCAAACTTTAACCAAACTTCAGAAGAAGAGCGACTCTGTGGGCTGTGTGAGTTGGGGGAAGTGGAAAGTGAGACTCATTTTGTTTTGTATTGTCCGTTTTATGATGAATTTAGAATCCCTTTGTTAAATGTTTGTCCAAAAACCTGAGATGTTCTGGAGCTCTGGTGATGAGAAGATGAAATGGTTGTTTAATTTTAATATGTATAAATTGGGTACATTTGTTTGTAAAGCCTGGAGAAAACGGCAGTCGTGTTTATTTAGATGAAATTGTTTGGATTGTATATTTTTGTGTAGATATATTGTGCCTACTTGTCTGGCAACTAGTTTTTTTTGTTCAGTTGATGGTTTCTTATAAGCCCAAGTAAAGGGCTGGGCATGTTTGAATGCAAGACACAATAATAAAATCATTCATTCATTCATTCATTCAGAGGCCCTGACCACACATCACTCTCCTGCAGTCCCCCTGTTGTCCACAGGTGTCGCTATTCAGTAAACTGTATGACATGAGGGGACATTATTCAATGATGTAAAATGTGACAAAAATTAAGTTTGGAGTTCTAAGAATTTGAAAAACCTGAAAGGACTCGAAACTGAAAGTGCAGGACTTGTGACTCGACTTGGACCTGTGAGATTTTAACTTGGACTTTGACTCGGACTTGAGGCCAAAACTGGAGACTTACTTTGTGACTTGCAAAACAGTGACTTCGTCCCACCTCTGTTGTCCAAACTAAACACGAAACCTCTCCTAAAACACAACTGCACAACGTAAACAAAATAAACAAACGTATCATAGATGGAAAAACTTGTATTGTAAACACATTTTTGTCTGTGTGTGGTGTGCCTCAGGTCGGTGTACGACGGCCAGGAGCATGGCCTCTTCATGGACAAACTGGACGTCCGGATCCGGAACCACGACCGCGAGATCGAGAAGATGTGTAACCATCACTTTCAGGGCTTCGTGGACTCCATCACGGAGCTGCTCAAAGTCCGAGGAGAGGCCCAGAAACTCAAGGTTACAGCACTCTCTACAACACCGCATTATTTCTTTTACAGGGTAGCCCCAAGGTCTTAAAAATATTAAAAAAGTTATTAAATTTGCTCATCTAGGTCTTAAATTTTCAAACTCTGACATCTAAGACAAGTTGTTGCAGTGTTGTAGGTAATAGATAAGTGAATAATTGCTAGAAATGCATTTTTTGTGTGTGAAATTAATTATTCAAATCATTCATTCGTGTCAATCTTCATTGTGTTTTTCAGCCCAAACTAGAAGCTTGTACTTGTCAAACAATGCAGTAGATTTTGGAGAAATACATAACTAACAATAAAAAATTAGGCCTTTTTTTTGTAAGATGGATGTGAATTTAGCATTATTCTCTCATTAGTGGGTTTAAAATGTGTTAAAGGCCTCTTAAGTGCCTTTACTTGGTGTGTTTTTGAAAGCTTATATGACAGTATGTACCGTATTTTCCGGACTATAAGTCGCTCCGGAGTATAAGTCGCACAAGCCAAAAAATGCATAATGAAGAAGAAAAAAACGTATATAAGTCGCTCTGGACTATAAGTCGCATTTTTTGGGGGGAAATTTATTTTTTTTTTAAATTTATTTATTTTAAAATCCGACACCAAGAACAGACATTTCATGTTGAAAGGCAAGTTATAGTAATAATAGAATAGAGAACAACAGCTGAATAGGTGTGCGCTATGCTAACGTAACACATTGATGGTTATTCAGCTACATGAAGCATAAACAACGAACTGAATAGGTGTCTCGTATGTTAACGTAATATATTAACAGTTATTCACATAACTATAGCATAAAGAACATAATATAACAAGTTCACCAAACTCACCATCTCACTCCTAATCACTAAATCCTTTAAATTCTTCATCCTCGGTGTCGCTTCTGAACAACTCCGCCAACTCCGGAGGTAGACGAAGCGCCGCTTCCTCCTCTGCGTGGCTGTCGTCAGACTCAGCATCAGTTCCATTTCCAATTATTCCGCTCTTTCTCAGTTGTCTTTATAGCCTAAGTTGTTAGTGGTAATGTTTACATTTTAAATTGTCAGTGGTACAGGTGCAGCAGATGCTGGTACACAAGCCTAGAGCGCCCTCTAACCAACACCTGAAATATTTTAATATATAAGTCACACCTGAGTATACGTCGCACCCCTAGCAAGACTATGGAAAAAAGTGAGACTTATAGTCTGGAAAATACTGTAGTTATTTACTGCATAATGTTGCAAAGAACTATACTTTTTTTTTTTAATGCAGCACTGGAGTTATGTCATCTGTGTTAGGCTTTCAAACTAAAACCCTTTCATCAGTGTAATATATACAGATTATTGTTCTTCTGCTGGCGATCCTGGCATTAAATTTGACTCATAGTGGCATTAAAAAGTCTTAAAAAGGGCTTAAATTTCACAAGACGAAAGCTGGAGCTGCCCTGTTTCAGTTTAGTTTATTGTTTGTTTAACAATGTTGTCTTGTTGTTTCTTTTGTGTCGCTCAGAGTCAGGTGACGGAGACCAACAGGTGTCTGCAGGAAGACGGGAAAGAGGTGAGCTGTGTGGAGCGTTTTAGTGCCTGAACAACTCATCTGCATTTCAAAACAAGCACATGATATGGAGAAAACATGCGATATTCGATAACTATGTTGAAAATTGCGATAACGATATTATTGCGATATTTGAAAATAGAGCCTACTTTTCGAACATAGTAAGTTAAATTCACCACATTTCACAAAAATGTAAGTTCCTGTATTTACAAGTCAAAACAGAGACAAAATCAAAACTTAACACAGACTAAACCAGGAATAAAACAAGGCTAAGCTGTGACTAAATTAATTAAATTACCACTAAAACTGGACTTTTTAAACATTTTTATTTAGTCACAACACATGTTCTTTTAAGGCTCTGGTGGAAAATGATTCTTCAGTGTAAATCTCTGTCAGATGGAAGACCACAGCGTTATTGCGATATATTTAGATTCTTGTGATACAGGATATTGCGTTTGCTGATATTGTGATAACGGTAATTTTGCGATATATCGTGCAGCCCTAACCCTAAGCTAAACAGACCATATTAGATTTTCTATGGAGGATTAGCATTAGCTCAAAATATTGCAAAATATGAATTATCAGCATGGTTTTGGCGAGTGACAACCAACCAACAACATGTGCGTAATGCCAGTGCCTAATCCATCAATCTCCACAAATCCTACTGTAATAAGTTCACTTTATTAACTGGAGCTGACTCAGAGCTGGGTGCTGTTAATACAAAGTAATGTTTCCCCCGTGCAGCCTTTTAAAAACTTACCCCCAGAGCTCACCTCCTAAAAAATAAAATATTAATTATTAAAATATTTTATTGTATATTTTTTCTCTTTTGAATGGCTTTCTAATCAAGTTAAATTTATGTAAAGAAATAATAAAATATAATGTTTAACATTTATTTGCATATATTTACCTTTTAAATACCATTTTGCTGCTATAACGCACAATCAGAAAAACACCCAAAATTTAATATTTTTAGCAGACTAAGTGCTATGTGATTTCTTTTTTTTTTTTTGACGTGTCGTTGATTGAGGCTGATTGTGATTGTTTCTTTTTTTTTTTTTTTTTTTTTTTGGACAGGGGCCATTTATTTTTAAAAATCTTGTTGCTTTTATTTCCAAAAGTGTTCACCTCCTTAAAAGTGCCTTAGATACAGTGAAGCCCGAAATTATTCATACCTTTGGCAAATTCTGACTTAAAGTTACTTTCATTCAAGCAGCAAGTTTTTTTTTTTTGTGTGTTTTTTTTTTACCGGAAATGACACAGGGTTCTCCCAAAAGATAATAAGACGATGTACAAGAGGTGTCATTGTGGAAAAAAATATTTCTCAGCTTTTTTTTGGTATGGCATGTTGGTTGAATGAAAGTAACTTTAAGTCAGAATTTGCCAGAGGTATGAATAATTTCAGGCGTCACTGTGTATTACTGATAGTATTTTTCCTCTTGGAATGACTCAAATATATTTTAATCTGCTTGTGTTTTTATCATGAGAATTACTATTTTAACATTTCACACTCACCAGTGTCTGTCTGTGTTAGAGACAGGTGATGACTGGATAATGTTTTTGTCTCCCTGCATTTGTACACAGTGTATTATAGACCTAAAATGACAAATGAAACTGAAATTTGAAACTTCCAATAAAAATGAGAACCATGTCCCAAATTTGGTAAATGTTGCATTAACAGAGACAAAATTATTCAAGAAGCAAAATGGTGCCAAAGACAGTTACAAGGGTTTTAACAAATATATCCACAACTTAAAACTTAGAGGCTTAGCACCAAAGAAGTCTATTAAATATCCCAGCTGGCGATTATTCGATTACTAAATTAGTTGATGATTATTTCAGTAATCAATTAAAATTGATTAATACAAATAGTTGTTGCAGCACTAAAATGACTATTGAAATAATTTACTAATAATTTACTAACTAATGTAATAATCGATTAATTGCTATCTATTCGTAGCCTCAGACAGAAGTGGTTTTATTACCAACACAGCAGTAAACCTGCAGAAACAATTAAACACAATGTCAATTTTGTGTTCTTGATTTAAAAAAACATCTTCAAATAGCAGACTTGGACCTTTTTCTGGTTCAAATTTTGTAAAAAGAGGTATAGTATTATTACATTATTACACCATTTTTTTTACTGGCGACAGTAAAACCAACATTTTCTAATCTTTTGTAATTCTTAGAGCACCAGGTCGTAGCACAAGATTGATTAATTATAAAAATAAAGGACAGATTAGAACACTACTTTTCTCTCCAGCTGCAAAAATGTTTCTTTGGAGCATCCCCCGCCAAAACAACCCCTGGCTTTAGTTTCCCCCAGAGCTGCAGCGGCCTCGTTACTACATTTATCCCTCCTCCGTTTTGCAGTTTGCTCCTGGTCTGTAAGAGAAACCCTTTCATTTCAAGCATCTACCTTTTGTCCTTGACAGTTGCTGAACTCGATGGAGGAGCTGAAGCAGTGCAGAGTTCAGCAGAGAAACATCGCCACCACCATCGACAAACTCACCCACTGTCTCCCAGGTACAGCGTCGCATTTATTTAAGTTAATCTGTGCATTAAAACGGGTCTGTGCTGGTGTTTAAAGTTCTCCTTTCGCTTCTCTCCTCAGTCCTGGAGATGTACAGCCGACTACAGGAACAAATGAGGGCCAAAAGGTAGAGTTTTAACTCATGATTCTGTGGCTAAGGAGAATGAACATCAGTTAAATCAAGACCATTTATTAATACAATACATTAAATTAAAATAACAACCAAAACAATTCATTTTTTTAAGTTTTATTTTTATTCTAGATACAGACATCATAAATTATTTTCTGTCATACAAAGTAAATACAGCAGTCCTTTCTCAATAAATTAAAGAAAATATATACCGTATTTTCTGGAGTATAAGTCGCACTAGCCAAAAAATGCATAATGAAGAAGAAACAAACATATAAGTCACACTGGACTATAAGTCGCATTTTTTGGGAGAAATTTATTTTACAAAATCCGACACCAAGAACAGACATTTCATGTTGAAAGGCAAGTTATAGTAATAATAGAATAGAGAACAACAGCTGAATAGGTGTGCGGTTTGCTAACGTAACACATTGATGGTTATTCAGCTACATGAAGCATAAACAACGAACTGAACAGGTGTCTCGTATGTTAACGTAATATATTAACAGTTATTCACATAACTATAGCATAAAGAACATAATATAACAAGTTCACCAAACTCATCATCTCACTCCTAATCACTAAATCCTTTAAATTCTTCATCCTCGGTGTCGCTTCTGAACAACTCCGCCAACTCCGGAGGTAGACGAAGCGCCGCTTCCTCCTCTGCGTGGCTGTCGTCAGACTCAGCATCAGTTCCATTTCCAATTATTCCGCTCTTTCTCAGTTGTCTTTATAGCCTAAGTTGTTGTTGGTAATGTTTACATTTTAAATTGTCAGTGGTACAGGTGCAGCAGATGCTGGTACACAAGCCTAGAGCGCCCTCTAACCAACACCTGAAATATTTTAATATATAAGTCACACCTGAGTATACGTCACACCCCGAGCCAGACGATGGAAAAAGTGTGACTTATAGTCCAAAAAAAAGGGGCTTGACAAGAGTGTTTTGCTGACTCCATCCAATTTTTGAGTATACAGTATATTAATGATGAGAACATTCAGACACCCAAAGAAGGAACAATATGTAAATGTGTAGCTATGTATGACATCAGAAATAATACAAAGAGTGTTTAAAAAAAAAAAAAAAGAAAAAAAAAAAAATCAGGAACGATTAAGCTCTTGTGTGAGGGTGAAACGTCTTCTAAAAACAAACCGTGACCAGATGACCTTCTGTTTAACCTTGTTATGCCCCAATATAAAAAAGTTACAGGTTGTTACTATTTGGTGACTTAAGTGCCTCCGTCACAAAAACATCATAAAAAAATGTATACATTCTTATTTTTTCTACTTTTTTTTTTTTTGCATAAATCTTTTAATCAGCTTGTGCCCTGATCATAAAATACCAAATATTTAATTATTTTCAGAATTTTAACCTTTTGTATGCCAGTGTATACACTAGCATCTCAATTTTTTTGTAAAGAAAACAAACACAAAAATTTAAATATTTTTTATTTTGTCAAAGCAAAGTGGATTTTTCTAGATTCCTAGATTTTTCTTATTACATCTTTGGGTATCTCAAAGATTACCAACAACATTTATTTTTAGGGATATTTTTTTCCTGCGCTATGAAGAATCTAAATACCAACTCTTATTAAAACTGGTTGTAACTTTTTATTACTACAAAAATATCCTAAATCCATCTAAATCAGTGTTGTTAACTTTGACAGATCCAAGGCTGTAAAAAAACAACCCTAAAAAATCCACTTTGCATTGAGAATACTGAAAATATTTCATTTTTTGTGTCTTTTATTACATACATTGGCACAACAAGGGTTAAAATTCTGAAAATAATGAAATATTTTGTATTTATGTTGAGGGCACAAGTTGATTAAAAGCAAAAAATGCCAAAATAAACTACAAAAAACATGAATGTATACTTTTTTATGATGTTTTGTTGACGAGGACACTTTTATCTCTGAACAGAAGCAACTTAACAAATGTATTGAAAAAGATAAAGTAATATTAAATTTGTTTGGAAAATCTATATTAGTGATAAAATACACACTTGAGACACATTTCAGAGAAAAAGTTACAACCACTGCAAAGTTATCAAAAAATAAAACTTGTAAAGGACACTTTCGTCCTCATTGGGACACAAGGGTTCACCTTTTCTGCTCATTACCGAGACTATCAATCTAAATTTGAATTGGGACATTTTCAAGAACCTCTGCTTTAGTGATGTTATTTCCAGGTAGCACCACTAGATGGAGGCATAGCACTGGGAATAACAGTTGAATTAACCCGGTAATGTCCTGCTCAGTGTTTTTAGTTCAAGATTTAGGAAGATTTTTTTGATTATGGGAGCATTTATCCCAGGAACAAGATGAGCAGAGACAGTGGGTCAAGCTCAAGTTTCTCAGTAACTGATGAGCAGGAGGTGAAACTGCTAAAGATGATTTGTTATTATTACATTACATTATTATTACATTATTATCACAAATGTTAGGTTTAATAGCTTGTTTCAAAGGGGAGATATTAAAATTATTACTTTTTTTCTTTGTTGTAAATTTATTAGTGTAAGAATTTTAAGATTACTATTATTTAATTTAGTTTTTGAAGTTTATTTTCAACATTAAGTATGCTGTAAAAATTGCCCTTTTTTTTTTTATTTTTTTTTTGCTTATTTTATTTTTGAGCTAAAAAAAAACAACCTAAAAATAAAATGTCTTTGCACTAAAAAACACATGCTTTTTATGAAAATTTTTTGGACATATTTGACAAAACATTAAGTATGCTGTAAAAATTGCAAACTTTTTTTTATTTTTTTTTCCTTTTTATTTTATTTTTGAGCTAAAAAAAAAAAACCTAAAAATAAAATGTCTTTGTACTAAAAAACACATGCTTTTTATGAACATTTTTTGGACATATGTGACAAAACGTTAAGTATGCTGTAGAAATTGCAAACTTTTTTTTTTTTTTTTTACTTTTTATTTTGTTATTTTTGAGCTCAAAAAATAAATAAATAAATAAAATGTCTTTGTACTAAAAAACATGCTTTTTATGAACATTTTTTGGACATGTGACAAAACATTAAGTATGCTGTAAAAATTGCAAACTTTTTTTTTTTTTTTTTACTTTTTATTTTGTTATTTTTGAGCTAAAAAAAAACTAAAAATAAAATGTCTTTGTACTAAAAAACACATGCTTTTTATGAACATTTTTTGGACATATGTGACAAAAAGCCCTGGTGTACACGGGACAAAAAGGTTTGGGAACCACTGACCTGGAGGAAGAGGAGGTTTATGCAGTGGTGGAATGTAAAAGTATGTAGTTACTTTACTTAAGTACAATTTTTACGTGTTTGTACTTAAGTAGATTTAACAAGGGGTACTTTTACTTGGCTACATTTTAGAGCAAGTTTCTGCACTGTTTACTCCAATACATTTTTTTGGTTGGCTTGAAGTACCAAGTAGTTTTGGTTTAAAATCATTTATTTTTGCCGTGTCCTCATTGTAGATTCACATTATCTATCCCTCCTACACTGCTAACTTTTTATTTTTAATTTTATTTTTAATTTTTTAAATGCACCAATAAAGACTGCCATAGAACAATTATCTAATAGTCAATAATTCTAATTTTTTTTCATGATTACAATGATTAACTTCAGTCCTCATCATACAAAGCAAAAATGAATTCTGTTTATGAAATGTAAGCCTTAAATTCCAGTTTGTGTGGTGCAGACACATCCAGCACAAACCTCTGCCTCTGCTCAGTCTGGGACCTTTTTCTACTTTGTCCTGATGTGCACATCTCTGTAAGAACTACATTTTGGATTTGTGCTCACGCAAACACAAACAAACTCATTTCTCAACAAACACTTTCACACCAATTTATGACAAAAACACACCCAAATCATTTTAGTTCAATAAATGTTTTTTATTTGCCTTGTAGGCTTGATCATTTATACAAACACTAATGTGGCCATCTCCACATTTATACCTCTGTCTACCATATATGGGGAAATGGCGCCACCTAGTGAACAACAATAAAAACTAAAATTTCAATCCCTCATCTATCATGAATCCATGAAATACTTGATGAAAATGTGAAATTATATTGCAGTGACAGTGTTATATAAAAATGTTGTTTTAATGGGAGTCAATGGCACAAAAAATGTCTTGGGGGTACAGGTGGGACTATTTTTTTTGACACCTTTTTAAGAGAATTAAAAAAAAAATAATCCTGAAATCTTAAATTCATCCAGAAATACACACCTGAGGCAAAATCTATGCCATTTGAATCAACACCGCAAAAGTTATCCTCAAAAAACATGCTGCAAAACATCAAAAAATGTCTTAGAGCTGTAGGAGAGTTAAATGTAAAATACGTAGTAGAGTCGTCATTGACAGATTCAGTCTCTTCTGTCGCAGTATCAGGAGAAGATAACCCCTGCTCATCCCATACTAATGCATGTTTTTCCGTCTTCTGTTCCTTCAGGTACTACCCGGCGCTGCGTACGTTGGAGCAGCTGGAGCAGACGTGCCTCCCCAGGGCGGGACAGTACCGGTTCTGCTCCATCATGGCCGAGAACATCCCCAAACTCAGGACCCACATCCGGGACACCGCCATGAGCCAGCTGCGGGACTTCCTGGAGAGCATCCGCAAGCACTCGGACAAGATCGGGGAGACCGCCATCAGACAGGTGACGAAAAGGGAGTTCTGACCCTCTGAGGCCTGCCGTAGTTTGAGTTCTGACCCTCTGAGGCTACTGTAGTTTGAGTTCTGACCCTCTGAGGCTGCCGTAGTTTGAGTTCTGACCCTCTGAGGCTACTGTAGTTTGAGTTCTGACCCTCTGAGACTGCCGTAGTTTGAGTTCTGACCCTCTGAGGCGCCTGTAGTTTGAGTTCTGACCCTCTGAGGCCTGCCGTAGTTCGATTTCTGACCCTCTGAGGCTACTGTAGTTTGAGTTCTGACTCTCTGAGGCTGCCGTAGTTTGATTTCTGACCCTCTGAGGCTGCTGTAGTTTGATTTCTGACCCTCTGAGGCTGCTGTAGTTTGATTTCTGACCCTCTGAGGCTGCTGTAGTTTGATTTCTGACCCTCTGACACTGCCGTAGTTTGAGTTCTGACCCTCTGAGGCCGCCGTAGTTTGAGTTCTGACCCTCTGAGGCCGCCGTAGTTCGATTTCTGACCCTCTGACACTGCCATAGTTTGAGTTGTGACCCTCTGAGGCTGCTGTAGTTTGAGTTCTGACCCTCTGAGGCAGCTGTAGTTTGAGTTCTGACCCTCTGAGGCTGCTGTAGTTTGAGTTCTGCCCTTCTGAGGCAGTTGTAGTTTGACTTCTGACCCTCTGAGCCTGCCGTAATTTGAGTTCTGACCCTCTGAGGCTGCTGTAGTTTGAGTTCTGACCCTCTGAGGCAGCTGTAGTTTGAGTTGTGACCCTCTGAGCCTTCCGCAGTTTGAGTTCTGACCCTCTGACACTGCCGTAGTTTGATTTCTGACCCTCTGAGCCTGCTGTAGTTTGACTTCTGACCCTCTGAGGCTGCTGTAGTTTGACTTCTGACCCTCTGAGGCTGCCGTAATTTGAGTTGTGACCCTCTGAGCCTGCTGTAGTTTGAGTTGTGACCCTCTGAGCCTGCTGTAGTTTGACTTCTGACCCTCTGAGGCTGCTGTAGTTTGAGTTCTGCCCTTCTGAGCCTGCCGTAATTTGAGTTCTGACCCTCTGAGCCTGCTGTAGTTTGAGTTCTGACCCTCTGAGGCAGCTGTAGTTTGACTTCTGACCCTCTGAGGCTGCTGTAGTTTGAGTTCTGCCCTTCTGAGCCTGCCGTAATTTGAGTTCTGACCCTCTGAGCCTGCTGTAGTTTGAGTTCTGACCCTCTGAGCCTGCTGTAGTTTGAGTTGTGACCCTCTGAGCCTGCTGTAGTTTAATTTTTGGCCTGTAACTTACTTATGGTTTGAGTTTGATCCCCAGAGATTTCTTTGGTTTGACATTTTTTCATAACTTCCTTTACATTTCCTTTATATGACATAAAAACACTCTTTAACTCCACGCACATTTTCTCTTACAATCCCTTTTTTGTCTTGCGTTAACGAGAAGCAGCTCTGGCGTGTGCTGTTTGTGTCTCTGGTCTCTGGTAAACAGCTTTTCTAAGTCTTTTCAACACTTACCTCATTGTTTTGTACTTTTTCCAAAGCGAAAGGAAGTCCTCCACCGGCGCTGTCTGCTGTCTGCTCTGGTGGAATTCATATCTAAAAATGTTTCCTAATGTTTGTGTGTCCATTATTTTGGGAGGAAGGGTTTCCCAGTGACGGATGCCACAGCTAAGAAGGAGCGGGCAACAGATACATGGAAACTTGTAAAAACACATGCTCAAAATCCAGTTAGCAATGCAATTATAAAATGATACTTAATTAATAAAAGACTAATGTATTATAGATTAATAAAAGACATGGAAAAAGCTTGATGGGACTTTCAGAGTGGAGTGAGGTACATTATTTGTTCCACTAGAGGTCGCTAAAAGATCAGAGGTAAAGAAAGACAGTCTAGAGCTGGCTAAAGGCCTGCACAATCAACTTTTTTTCCTGTTAAATTTTCTTAGATTTGGCCATTTTTAAGACATCCATACAAAAATAAACATACATTTTTTGTCCATTTGTTAGTTTCTCCATCAGGAATGTGTCTTCAAACCTTGTTCTCCGTCGATCCTTTGATGGTGCTGTTATCTTCCGCCAGTTCCTTGTTATAGTTTTTTTTTTGCTGCTATTAACAGTACTTTAACCAAATATTTACCACCTTAATAAATAGTGCCATCTGAAAAGTTACAAAGATAAGTTCAGGTCAACATGGAACGCACTTGCCGCAGGACAATCTTTTCCCAAAACGCTGTAATATTTGGACATTTCCAGAAGATATGCGAATGGTCCACATCCATTTCGCTGCATTCAACATTTTTGGTGCATCTGTCCCTCTTTACTTTTTAACTTAGGTGTAAAAAAAAAAAGAAATGTATAAGATTTTTCCAGGAAAACTCATGTCTGAGAGCTGGTGGTTGTCTGTGTCATTATGCTAAATCTTATGCTTTTTCACATTTATCCTTCAGTTTTAGGGTTGTATTTTTGTAAACATTTGTTTGTGCTTTATATAATACTGTTATTGCCCTAAGATTGCTGTCTTTGTAAGGTTTAGCTATTATTTATGTGTCAGATTTTCTCCAGCTTCCCATTATTCTCCAGAACACACCGAGCTGTAAATCCCTTAGTTGTCCAGTATTTATAATTTTGGTCATATTTAGCTAGCTAAAATTTATACACTATCAACTTTTAACACAGAAATAACAGAAAAACCTTAAGCTGCTGGACCAATTCACCACAGCAAACATGGCATAAATTAAAGATTAGAGCTGACCTTAAACTTCTAGCTCTGAGATCAGTGTTAGACCATTGTGATCCCACACTTAAATACACTTTATTTAACATTTTGTGAATGCATTTACAATATTTACCTCACTTTGCTTATCTTTTCTCTGTTTATGTTTTTGTGCTTTTTCTCTGTGTAATCAGATACTTTCAGTCACTTTCTTTGTGTCGTTGCCTACTATTATTATTTCAATGTTGAGCAATATTCAATGGTAATGCCCCTTTTTACAAACCTGACTGGATCAAGCCGAACACGCATCTATTAAAATAAAGTCTAGACCAGTGATTCTCAAACTTTGCACATTTAGTACCACCTCAGAAAATATTTGGCTTTCTTTAATTTACCAAAATGAGCATGACTAAGGACTAGAACAGGACCAGACAAGGTCTAAGTCTGGACTAAACCAGGACTAAACCAGGACTACCTCGCTCTAAAGCCTGGTCAACGCTTCATACATATTTAATCCCCAACCAGAGCAGGACTAAAACAGGACTAAAACTGTCTCTAAATTAAGGTCAATCAGGGCTTGAACTGCAAAAATACCACAAGAAGAAGCCTACCGACCACCAGAGGAACCTGTACCACATTTTGAGAACCACAGGTCTAGAAGAAGTCTTGATAACTCTTATAACAATATGATTTTAGATGATTAAACTGTTTTCTTCAAATACAAGAAGAAAAGTTGCATACTCTTTATTCATTCATCATCTTGTGCTTATTTTTGATAAGAAGGTTGGCGAATCGAACCCCACGACTGGCATTGCATGCTGTTGTTGTGTCTCCTTGGGCAAGACACTTGTGTTAGTATGATTGGTGGCGGTCAGAGACATTGTAGGCACCAAATAATTGCCACATCTCCGTCTGTCTGCCCTCTGAGAATGAACGAGTAAACAATGGACTCACGTATTTTGCTCCTAAAATTGGTCTTTTATTCAATATTATTGTGTTTTATGATTGTAGAAGATGAATTAGCCCCCCATAGGTATCAGTAAAAGTATAGCTCAGGCACCAGTATCGAAAACTCAATTCAGTTCATTTCAGTTTTATTTATATAGCTGAGTATCCCAACAACAGTCACCTTAAAGGGCCTTACAAACAGTTAATCAGATATAAACAATAACTACAGACATGCTTAGACCCTCCTTCTCGGTAAGGAAAAACTCCTAAAAAAAAACAGCTAAAAAACCTTATGAAGAACCACATTGAAGAAGGTTGAAACCAGGTATTGTTTAAGAATTCCTAAAATCTGTACAGTACCCAGCCCTACCAATACCTATACCCACCTAGACAAGGATCAAAACCATAACCTCCATGATGAGAAGCAGGACTGCTAACCACTCTGCTGCTGTGCACCTCTATTCTCTGTCTAATAGTTCAGATTCTCCTGTAGATATAATGTTTGGTTCCTCAGTCTCATGCCTTCTGTCAGATATTTGAAAAAGCCTTTCATTGTTCTTAAATCCTTCCTGGCTTTTGGTTTCAGAAACACTGCGTTCTCTCCTCAAAACCTCTCCGTGACCCTCAGGTGGGGGGTCCCCGCGCTAACACTGAAGAAGCCGACCGCTAACCGGCGCTAACCGCTAATTACAATGGAGATTAGCTCAGCCACCGGCGCTGCTGGGTTATGTTGTTATATTGAATGTTTGGCCACACTTCATCATCAAACCTTCCCCGTTTCCTCTTTTTCCCCTCTCTCTTCGGCCTCTCAGACTGTGTGTCTCTGTGACTCGCTCTGGTCTAAATTAGCCCGTCGTTACAGCGGTGAGGATGTGAAAATAAATAGACAGGCAGATTGTACAATGGGGCTATTGTCCGCTGCCACATGCTGCAGCGGGAGATGAGTAAATCTGAGGAAGAAGAAAAGTAATAGGATAAGAGCTAAGGAGAGTGGAGAGAAATGTTAAATTATTGCACGGAAGACCCTAGAAAAGTCATATTTATTGACTCCTTTTCCCTTCTGGGGTCGCCACAGCATATCATCTGCCTCTTAGCAAGTGATCCGCATATTGATTTGGCACACTTTTTACAGCAGATGCCCTTCCTGATGCAATGCTTTCCATACAATACAATACAACAGCTTGTTCTGTCACATCTCTAGTGGTAAGGAATGAAAAGGCCAGCCACAAGGTGTTTACAAGTCAGTGTCTGACCTTTTGTGCCAGTCCCAAGCCTGGATAAACGGAGAGGTTTGCATCAGGAAGGGCATCTGGTGTAAAAAAACAACAACAACAACCTTACGCCAACTTAACATGAAAATGACTTCTGACGAGGAGGCAGATGATAAGAAGAGAAAAGTTTACAGATGAAAATTAGCCTGTTTGGCTAACTCTGGCACATTTACATGCTGGACTGATGAACACGTTATTTAATGTGCACTGTCCCATATTAAATAAAATAAACATAAGTTGAACAGAAAGGAAAAGAATGAAGGAGAAGGAGTAATGTTTCTAATTCTAAAGCTCAGTGGTTCTCAAATTGTGGTACGGCTTCTACTGGCAGCACATGGTGCTGGTGGTACTCAGGACTTTTTTCCAGTTCAAGTCCTGGTAGTTGAGTTTAGAGCCAGTTTTATTCCGGTTTTAGTCCTGCTCTAGTAGAGGATTAAATTTGAACGGTATCACTGCTTAGTCGTGGTAGAGACACAGTTTAGACCTGGCTTAGTCCTAGTTTAGTCCTGATTTAGGCTCCATTTTGTCCTTATTTAGTAATGTTTGTTCTAGTCCTTAAACAATGGTAGTTGGAAAGCTAAACATTTTTTGAGCTGGTACTTTGTATTAGAGCATTTCTATTTGAAAATTTACCAATATCTAGAGGTGTTTGTATATGTTTTGTATTGGCTTCAGTTAGTAAAGAGGTAAGGTTCCCCTGATTTTTGTGCAGGAGGTCAGGTGAGCAATGAGCGATGAGTTCTGAGCAAAGGTCAGTAATGGGCCAAGGTTGAAATCTTAAAGTTTAGGAGTTTGACAGGCAGAAGAAGGAGCTGAAAGGCAAAGTTCTCGATTTACCTGTCGATCTACTCTCCTACTCTCACCAATGATCATGAGCTTTGGGTCATGACCAAAAGGACAAGATTCTGGATACAATCAGCCAAAATGTGTTTTCTCTGCAGGGTGGCTGGGTGCTCCCTTAGAGATATGGGTGGAGGAGCTCAGAGTAGAGCCGCTGCTCCTCCACATTGTGAGGAACCAGCTGAGACTCGGGCATCTGTTTTTTAATGCCCCCTGAACATCTCGAGGTGTTTGAGACCCCGTGGAAGAACTTGGACACGCTGGAGAGACCATGTTTTTCTATTTTCTGGCCTGGGAATGCCTTGGGATTCTCTCGAAGGAGCTGGAGGAAGTGTCCGGGGTTATCGACGTCTGTGTATCTTTGGTTAGACTGCTGACACCAGTCCTGGATACCAGTTCAGTGTTTCCCATAAATGTTTCTCATAAATTCAGAAGATTATGATGGCCCACCATAGTCTTATTTTGTCCCCCATAGTCTAAAATTCAACCATGGAAATTCCCCCCCCATAAATATCTATATATTAATATAAAAAGTTAAAATATTGACATTTTAGTGTAATGGTGTTTCCTGGATTATTTTTGACACCAATATTATATTAAAAACTATATATATAACTATAATGTCTTCCTGGATCTAAAATGGTATTACACATAATAATTTACCCCCATATTTTCTGTGTAAATAAGTGGGAAACCCTGCAGTTAGTGATCAAAAAAGCCCAGTCAGTAGAGCTTCTGCATTTCATTCAGAAAACTCAAGATCAAATCCCAGCTCCTACCAAGATACTAACTCGACTACTACTCCTGTTTATTAAGATGCCTTTGTGGCGGTCTTCGCTGAATTTTTTTCTGTTCGATTTACTGAAGTAGTGATTAGTTGCAGCCCTAGTAAACAATGTCTTTTTGTCCCGGTCCTCTCCCACCTCTTACCAGTACCAGCTCCTCTCGGTCTAATGGGAAACAGATTGCTGTGAACTGGAGGAAGATTGATGACCTGGATCTAGTTACTGAAGTCACACGTGTACGCTCGTGACCGGGCGTGAACCAGCGCAGGATCAACCCGAGCAGACAGGAGAGGGGTCGCTGTCGGCTGCCGTGTAGGTGACGATGCCCAATAACGCTGCGCAGTTCACAACAGAAGGTCGAGCTGCTTCACTTCAGCTCTCTAAGACTACGAGTCACTACGTTTACTTCTTTTCCAGAGAGTCATCCACACCAAAAACAAGTAATTTCTATAAGGCCTGTTACTGACTTTTTCTGAAAATGTCATTATAATCTGAACATTACTACCATATTTTCCGCACTATAAGGCGCACCTAAAAGCCTTTAATTTTCTCAAAAACCGACAGTGCGCCTTATAATCCGATGCGCCTTATATATGGATCATTGTTGGTTAATTATGGCTACAGTATTCAGGGGGCATCGCCGAAGTGACAGCGGTCAAAACGATAAAGGGGAATTCCAGTCCCAGCTGTTCATGTGTGCCATAGGCGTGTTTATGGATCCTGCCGCAAAAGAACAAGGAGGCGTGGCCTTTGCTTCATCTCAGTAGAAGAGTTGCGATATTGAGGGGACAGAAAACTGAGCGCTCGAACGCTGTTCATGTAGCTTTGAACTGTGACAAATGGAGTTGGAAATACATTGTTTTCAATGAGGGCAGCACAAATAAGAGCTACCGGTACGTACGCTACCGTGTTGTGAATGCACTAACTTGTTTTGGGAGTGAACGGAGTTGTAAGAACGCTGGTTTGTATTCTATTAATAAAGTTTGACTGACTGACTTATCTGACTGTTTTATTGACATTCCCTTTAGCGCAGCGCCATCTAGTGGATGCGCCTTATAATGCGGTGCGCCCTATATATGAAAACAGTTTTAAAATAGGCCATTCATTGAAGGTGCGGCTTATAATCCGATGTGCCTTATAGTGCGGAAAATACGGTAGATTATCTCTTCATCATGGCGCCTGTTATTGGGTGAGATATATCAGGTAGAGGTTGACCAATATTAGTTTTTCTATGGCTGATGCTGATAGGATTAAATAAAAAAATAAACACTGCAGATTTTTTGACTGATATGCAGGACCGATTTTCTTAATTATATGAAAGAAATGAATATAATATAGTCATTTGTTTTAGTAATGCTTATTAAAATGTAAACAAATGTGTTAGAATTGGACAGAGAGAACAGTTAAAGATTATTTTTTAAAGGCAATCTAAGTCAAACTTGCCATGCAGATAGAGTTTGGGGAGAGCTACAAAATGCATTTGGATTTTTTTTTGTTCTACAAGGCATTATGCCAGAGAAACAAGGAAAACCTTTTTATTGCCATTTTGAGCTTTTAGATAAAGCGATTTTTGATGTTTCATGTGAAATGCAGTGTAAGATGTCCAAACTGCTAAAAGATGGTTGGGGACGCTCTGAGCTTCTCAGGACTTCCCAAAGCATCTTAAGCCCAAATTTCACAGATATTTTGCAGGGATGCCGCAATGGCCTCTAATGGAATGACAGTGAGAACAGTTAAAGATGATTTAAGTCAATCACAATCAAACTTGCTGTACATTATGAATTTTTGTTCTGCGTTCTACAAATCTTTTTATTGCTCTTTTGAGCTTTTCAGGCTGAAATAAAGCGTTTTTGGATTCTTTCTATGAACTGCAGAGTAAGAGTTCCAAGTGCTACAAGATGGTTGGGGAAGCTGGGGTCCTTCAGTCACATGGTTGCTCAAAATACTGCATTAACATGCAAGAATCGGCCGATATTTCAGTCCGTCGATATATATCAGACTGCAAGTGAACCTTTTGTCCCCAGAGTTGATGCGTTAGAAGCAGGAAAAATGGGCAAGAGGAAGGATTTGATTGAGTTTAACAAGGGCCATAGTGTGCCAACTACAGACGACTGGGTCAGAGCACTGGTCAGTATTAGGGCTGCACAATATATCGCAAAATTATCGTTATCGCAATATCAGCAAACGCAATATCTGTATCGCAAGAATCTAAATATATCTCAAAAACACTGTGGTCTTCCATCTGACAGAGATTTACACTGAAGAATCATTTTCCACCACAGCCTTAAAAGAACATGTGTTGTGACTAAATAAAAATGTTTAAAAAGTCCAGTTTTAGTGGTAATTTAATTAATTTAGTCACAGCTTAGCCTTGTTTTATTCCTGGTTTAGTCTGTGTTAAGTTTTGATTTTGTCGCTGTTTTGACTTGTAAATACAGGAACTTACATTTTTGTGAAATGTAGTGAATTTAACTTACTATGTTCCAAAAGTAGGCTCTATTTTCAAATATCGCAATAATATCGTTATCGCAATTATCAGCATAGTTATCGAATATCACATGTTTTCTTCATATCGTGCAGCCCTAGTCAGTATCCATTCATAACGCTGGTTCTGGTAGAAATTTTGTTGAGTATAGGGCTGCATATTGGGTAGATGGTCATAACACAACATTATGGCCACCAATATTAAATCCCACATCATCCATGGCACTGGATAAGCGTTAGACAGCCCAAGGTTTGTGTTCAGTTCATAGCTCTACACAAAACTTCTTCATTAAACTCTAAGCATTTTTCCCACCCTTGAACATTTAAGAATCATACTGTCCTTTTTCTCTTCTATTCACACTTTGTCATAATTTCCCAGGCCTCCCTCTGCCCTCTTCTACGTTTGTCCCAGTGTTTGACGTCAGCCGTGATGCAGGTCGCTCCACTCAAACCTGAAGTGTCTTGCGGAATTCTTTCTGTGTTCTTTCTTTAGAGTGTAAAGTGTAGGAATGAATGGATAAGTGAATATAGGCCCGACAAGTGCCTTAAAAACGGTCTGAAAACCAACACTAACGAGAAGCGCCCGGCTAACGCAGCACTGAATCGTTTGACGTAGAAATGACGTACGGACTTCTACTTGAGGGTCCGGCCACAAAATGCATTTTATTCCATCCCTTTCTGTGGATGTCCAATTATGTAGTCATATGCAAACGTTTGGGAACCCCTCTGAGGTTGCATAATAATTTACTCTGTCTTCACAAAAAAGATCACAGAAGTACGTCATTAATTTTCAAGGAACATCTGAGTTCAAGGGTGTTTTCCTAACAACAGTTTTTAGTGTAGCAGTATTTAGGTGAATGAAATTAAATGAAATATGAAAAAATGCCTGTGCAAAAGTTTGGGCACCCTTTGATTTAAATGTATGTAACTTCTCAAAATGGATTACTTGCAACACAAAAAGTTGTTAGATTAGTTAGTTAAGCTTTAAACTTCATAGACCGGTGCATTTAATAATGAGAAAAGGTATTTAAGGTGGTAATCAGGAAATGGAAGGACACAGGGAAAGTTGATGTTAAGGCCAGATGTGGCAGGCCAAGAAAAATACCAGAGAGGTATAGGCAAGGTGAGAGTGGTTAAAGACAACCCACAGATCACCTCCAAAGACCTACAAGATCATCCTGCTGCAGTGTTCTTCTAAATTATTTTACTAACACCAAGTTTAGAATCACTGGACTATGATAATACTAGCTACATACCAGTGTCTGGCCTCTGACTTTGTGAGTCAGTTACACATTTACTTCTTTAGGTACACACCTCTAACATCTCAAATCATACTCTACTCAACTCTTGTCTCAAAAGGGAGCCTGATTTTCAGTTGACAGGGACATTCACAACACACAGCAAATAAAATCATGGGAACAATAGCACACAACTTGGATAAAAAGTCTCACCATTTAATCAGCATGAATAAATGCCTTTCAGTTAAGTAAGTATGTAAAAAGTATTTCTTAAAGAAACAAATCAAAGCCGGTACAGAGTAAAGCCAGATTCACACTGAATGCATGTGCTGTACGTCTCTGGTGCAGTTTTCTGACGGACTCCAATTCACAGCGAGTGCGTTGCGTGTGCGGCGCGACCAGAGCCAGCTGGAGACCTTGAGTTCACAGGAGAGGAGCGAGTTTATGCTGGAAGTTATGAGTTCACGCGATAATAACCATGTATACAGAGAACTGCAGGTAAAAAGTATGGGAAAAAGCCACCTTTGCCTCTGACCATGATCTCCTGTTCATTTATTTGGCGATTTAACCATGGTTGAAGCCCAAAAGTCACAGAAATATATACTTCACTCCTGGGTAAGGGCGCTATGTACATAAATACTTAAATTTTAAATGTCATGTCTGACCCCGTGTCCTCAGTTAAGACGTAATGTTTACAGCGATGTGAGCGAGAGGCTGCACAAGAGTTTTTATTTTGAAATTTACTGGATCCTCTTCACTGGACCCGGGTCTGACTTCCTGTCTGGCTCCATCTGCTCTGTTCAACTTTACACCTGACAGATCTGGCATCCGGCAAAAATAGACTTGATACGTATTTCTGACGGAGCATTGGACACGCAGCCGGTGTGAACTCACGCATTGACTTGTATTGCGTCTATTTCTTGTGGGAGTCGTACGGGACACGTAACGGATTCAGTGTGAACTGGGCTTAATGTAGAGTGCTTCAAAAACCTTCAGCCAAGTCAAGAATTGTGCTTCAGTAAGTTGTTTAAATTTTACACAAAGATTTGTGCCTCATGTTTTAAATTTTGTTCATTTCAGTTTTCTTCCACTTAGCAGCTATGGGCCTGAGACAGTAAGGGTGTGGGCCTGGGCCTGGGGTGCCCAAACTTTTGCCCTGAAAGGGTCAATGTGTTAGTACCATAATCTGTAATGAGATAAAATGGATGTGGGAAAAAAGGATACATTTTGTAGACTACCTACCAAGCACTGACAGTGATTCTAATCTTGTCTTTTCAGTGCACAACACAGTTAAAGTAGATATCCCTTACAATGGTGGCAGTAGCTCAGTTGGCAGATCCGTTTGTCCACCAACTAGAAGGTTGGTGGTTCAAAATCCACTCCCACCGTTGCATAGTGTCATTGTCCTTGGGCAAGACACTTAACCCACCTTGTCTCCAGTGTCTGCGTACACCGGTGTATGAATGTGTGAGTCCTTGTGAGTGTGAATGGGTGAATGTTTCCCATGGATGTAAGCAGATATATGAATGAGACCTTTCACCATTTATGAATCACCCTGACTCTGGACAGTGACACACACGACTGACAAATATTCACTTCCGCATTCATACACTTGGGACTCACCAGTTCACATTAATAGAGAATTTTGAAGGAAAAAACATTTTGAAGCTTGTTTAAAGTTTGCTGCCCAACATTTAGACAAACCTGTGAAATACTCAGCATGCTTTTTCTTCAGCAGTAAAGTCAACTTGCAGGCAGTTGAGTGCATTACTCATTGTTTTCTTTGAGACAATTGTACATGCTAATTCTAGGTCTTCTTGAAGCTCTCCACAACTGGTCCTTGACTCTTGGGCAACTCTTCTGTCAGTCCTTATCACTGCTCTGTCAGAAATTGTTCGAGGAGCACCAGGTCGTGGCCGGTTTATGGTAAATTTAAGTCTTTTCCGCTTCTGGATCACAGCCCCAACAGTGCTCACTGGAACATTCAGAGATTTAGAAATCCTTCCTTGACCCATGCCATCAGCCTGTTCTGCAAAAGTAGGGTTAAAGCAGAAGCCTTTGGAGAGCTCTTTGCTTTTATCCATTGAGATGTTTCCTGTGTGACGTCTTTGTAAAGAGACACCTTTAATTTGTCAGACCAGAGGCAGGATTGTTTTCTGATCACAGAGATTTCAGGTGGTGTCTTTTTTCTTCTTCCTTTCTTCTTGTGTTCATACTTTTTACCTTGTGTTGTTACATTTTATGACATAAAACTCAATTTCTTAATGTATTTGTTTGGTTTCTTTTGTGTGTATGGATTAATTCGGTTGTTACTAGGGATGCACCGATACCATGTCCAAGTACTCATACTCGTATTCATAAAAGTGTCCCGATACCACTTTACAGCACTGTCACGTGACATTCCCCTCTCAGCTGAGCAGTGAGGGACGTGTAGAAGGATTTAGAAGTGAACTGTACAGAGATAAAAGCAAAGCTGAGTCTACATTCTGCTCAACCAGACATCCCAAATCATACGTGAGTCCTAAAACTTAAGCAGTTGTCCTTTTGTCGTCCTTTTGTTGTCCTAATTGTCCCGAAAACGATACCAGCGTGGAGTCTGAAGCAGTTGTTGTCTGATAAAACATAAGAAGTACTGTTGCTAATTGTGTTAGCTGCTGTAGGTCTTGGCAAATCTCCGCTGGTTATGCGCAGATGCTCAATCTTAAATCTTAAAAATGATTAGAGCGACTGAATAGAGGAGAATCTAAGCTTTCGAATAAGGTATAACATGTCCACACTGAGCAAAGTTGGCCATGGTTAGTTGTGTTCAAACCACTCTGTTGTAAAAATAACAGAGCGGGGATAGACGGCAAAAAGACGACACAGTATGGGATGAATGAGATACAGCAGTGTGACTGTATAAACTATAAAGTAACCCCTATATAAGTACTCGTATCGGTACTCGGTATCGGCGAGTACTCAAATGGAAGTACTCGTATTGGTTTGAAAAAAAGTGGTGTCGGTGCATCCCTAGTTGTTACCGACATCTGGTGAACATTTCATGTCAGTAGCACCTTTAGAAATAAATGGTTAGTCCAATGTTAGTAATGCTTTTTCTAAATAAAGATTTTCTAAAGGGGCACCATGTTTTTTTTAATCATGTTTTGTCCATTTCACGCTTATTAAAGTGGTACTTTCCCTGTTGTTTGCACGCCGCCGTGTGACTCATTAATAGTGAATGTATGGGCACCAGATCAAACATACCATTGTACTCTTCCACTATCTACAGGATTGTTCTGTTGTCTTCCTGGTCGGTTCATATCCTCACCAGTTTTTCTCATTAACAAAGTCATTAACGGCACAAAAACCCCTCGACTCTTGTGGGCCCATGACGCATTTTGAAGGCAGCGTTGGACAGATGAAAGTGCCAACGCTACGTGCCGATTGTTGTGCACGAAGGAAGTGGTGGCGGCGGTGAAAATAGCTAGAGAAAAAATGAATGGGCGTGAATGGAATGAGCTTTGATCTAAAAAACTAATGAAGCTTTCCCATAGATTTTGGAGCCAAGGAAAAACTGTTTTAAGCATTAAGTGAAGAACAAGGCAGAGAGTTGAAAGCTGGTATGTGCCCCGCTATGTTGGGTTCACGGTCAGGTTAAGGTCAGGGAGCTGGTCGTTGCGAGGTTAGCCAGTGTTAGCTACTTATGCTAACGGCCATAAAAGTAAAGCTTTTCCAGGGTTTCCCACAGAGTTGGTGCTTGGTAATGATTGGTACTTGCATTAGTTGAGTTTATTAGCATTTATGACCACAAACAAATCAAGTTGACCTTTTGTATAGCTCCCTCTCTTTTCAACAAAGGCTAAAATGTAGTGCTGCACAATATGGCTAAAAATGTACATCATGGTATTATTGCGGTATAACGGTTTATCATCTTCAGCGTTTCAGTAACACATTTATTCAGATTTGAAGGCCATCTACCCCATTCTTTTTTTACGAGGGAGCAAAATAAAAACAAATATTTAAAGTTTTTAGAGCAGAAATGAATGGTTGTTGTTTATATAATTGATACAATTTACTATGAATTAATATGACCCAGATGTGAGTCAGCTGTAGTTACTGCAGTGAAGTTATTACAGTAGGATTTGTGGTGATTGATGGATTAAATCTGAGCAAACTATTGTGGTCCTCCGCATTTCTGTCCATACCAGCATAACATCAAAATTAAGAAATGTAAACTGCATAGCCTTTAAAGTATATGCCAATTGTTAAATAAAACTGCTAAATGTTGGAGCACTTGCTTATGCTTTCTAACCAGGCTTTGATATTACTATTATATTCCATGTGGTCGATTGGTTTCAGTTTCCAAAATCGTCTTGTTAGTTCATAATTGGCGATCCTTGGTGGCTAACGCTGATTCCTCCATTAAAAATGAATTATCTTCCTGTACCATACTTTGGAACATAGATGTTTTGTTTTCAAAACACTAGACGGGTCTCTTCAAAGGGGTAATTCCGAAAGTTAAGTAGTATTATAAATATGGCCGCACGATATGGAGAAAACATGCGATATTCGATAACTATGTTGAAAATTGCGATAACGATATTATTGCGATATTTGAAAATAAAGCCTACTTTTCAAACATAGTAAGTTAAGTTCATTACATTTCACAAAAATGTAAGTTCCTGTATTTACAAGTCAAAACAGCGACAAAATCAAAACTTAACACAGACTGAACCAGGAATAAAACAAGGCTAAGCTGTGACTAAATTAATCAAATTACCACTAAAACTGGACTTTTTAAACATTTTTATTTAGTCACAACACATGTTCTTTTAAGGCTCTGGTGGAAAATGATTCTTCAGTGTAAATCTCTGTCAGATGGAAGACCACAGCGTTATTGCCATATATTTAGATTCTTCTGATACAGATATTGCGTTTGCTGATATTGCGATAACGATAATTTTGCGATATATTGTGCAGCCCTAATTATAAAACCTATAATTCCTTTAAAAGTCCAGTTGGACCAAGCTCTGGTTTTCCAACATAGCGATAGTTTAACTATTTGTACTACCATAATCTCAAAATTAACCTAAATGGACATTGGTCTTGAATGTTCAAGATAAAAATGGGTAACTTCTATTCTAAAGGGTGCTGGGTTTATATTATATCACTAGTCATGTCAGACCCTCTTGTCATAGTTACGATTGTGAGGAATTATGTGCTGCGAGATGAGTTTTTAGGTCAACAGGTACTATCACTCCATATGTGAGAAACAAGTATGGGCTTAGATCTTAGTTAGATCTTACATGCTGATCCAGTTTTAGTTCATCTTCCACTTCCATCGTCGTCTCTTTATCAGGTTTTTACATGGAATGACCCACCTTCGCCATTTCTCTGGCCTCGGGACTGGCACACAGAGCAAACTGGCTTGCTCTGCGGCTAAATTTTTGTCTTTTTTGCTTTGTTTGTTGTTTTTTCTGAATGGGGCCTCCCAAGTAACTGACTCATGAACAGGTCTAGCCAGATTTACTGACAATGACTTGGAAATAGTGTTTTAACAATGAAGATGTTTTTACTGTGTTTCCAGGCAGCATTTCCTTTTGCAACACCAACAATGGTCTTCAGGGGAAATAGGTGCTTTCCATAATAAGAAGTTCTCCCCAAAGACGCGACTTACAGGAGACAGACTTTGGTTAATAATAGTTTTTTTTCCCTTGGAAGGGTTTTCTATTTTGTTTCCTATATAGCTACAGTTGTTAATTGCAATGGAAGTATTTTCATTCACTTAGATACAACACAAGTGTTCAGAACAATGCAGTATAAATTTGGCAAGTGTTTCCTATTGATGCTTGAAATGATTGAAAATGACCCAATTAAAAGTATTGTTTTTCAGTTTTTGTGTTTTATCTTATGGCAAAATATTGGACTGAAAAAGAAACATTGAAGACTATGATTTTAATGTAGATGGATATTATTACAATGCTATGTGCAATTAGTTTTCTGTTGGCGACATTGCAGTTTGTGGTTCCACACCAAGTCAATTTTGCCCATTTTGCGGGGATATATTCTGCAAAATTAACTTTTCTGAGCTTTCTCCCATGTTTTAATGTTATTCACTCATCAGAAACAGACCTGGAGTTGTGTTTTGTTTTGTTCACACCTGTTTGAGTAATTCTGTATTCTCTGTTGCTGAGTTTCTGAGACCTCTGTTCCACGAAGCTCCACCTCTACCACAAAGCCCCGCCCACTCCAGGAAGCGCTGACCAATCAACAACAAGCCCTCTACATCCAGTCTGCTCTCAATTATTTATCCAAAAAATGGCGCACAGCTGTTTCCACTGATTCCTCACAGACATTTTTTATTTTGTAGTACAGTGGCATCACACAAGTTTAAGTATAGTGCTGTTTTTCTTTATGTTCAAAAGACAGCAACACTCTGCTTCACCTTCACCTGTTTCTCCATGACACCAGTTGATTACTTATTAAAAACAATCTCTTTTAGTTATATAATGTTTCTAAAGACTGTAAAATGTGCTGCTGTTCTAGGGGAGACCGAGACTGGTTAAAAAATTTAAATAAAAGCAGAATATATCCCCATAAAATATAATTATAAAGACTTTTATGCAAAAATGGATGTCTGTCAGTTTGTGTCTCTAAGCATCACCCTTGCGACTAACTGGCCATTGTTCATGGGTGTACCTCGTCTAAGGCCCAAAGTTGCTGCAACAAATGTCTGATTTTCTAGGAAGGATTATGATTTTGCAATATAATTATAAGCTCTACTCTGCTACTGCTACTGCTACTGCTACTACTACTACTACTACTACTAGATCAAGACAAGACCGAGACTTTTGAGGTTCAAGACCGAGACTTTTGAGGTTCAAGACCGAGACTTTGGAGGTTCAAGACCGAGACTTTGGAGGTTCAAGACCGAGACTTTGGAGGTTCAAGACCGAGACTTTGGAGGTTCAAGACCGAGACTTTGGAGGTTCAAGACCGAGACTTTGGAGGTTCAAGACCGAGACTTTGGAGGTTCAAGACCGAGACTTTGGAGGTTCAAGACTGAGACTTTGGAGGTTTAAGACCGAGACTTTGGAGGTTCAAGACCGAGACTTTGGAGGTTCAAGACCGAGACTTTGGAGGTTCAAGACCGAGACTTTGGAGGTTCAAGACCGAGACTTTTAAGGACCAAGGCCGAGTCGAGACCAAGACACTGGCAAACCAAGACCAGGTTGAGACCGAACCAAAAATGAACTAACAATAAAAAAGTTAAGAAAAAAGTGGTTCAGATACATGAATGATTATTTTTAACAGTAGCGTGTGATGACTTTTTCAAGTAGGCAAGCAGACACCTTGACTTAATTAACTTTTTTATGACAACATTTTTATTTAATTATAATTTATGATGAGTGACATTACAGCCTTACAGATGAGGGAGGCCTGTTCATCAACACACACACTGAGATCGACACTAGACTAATGGATAGACTATGTTTTGCACGGAGCTCGAAATGGACGGCTGTGACTTAAATGTGAAAACATTAGAGTTATCGTGAAACAAAATTTTGTTTTAAGTCTATTTCAGGCGAGAACTTTATTACTCTAATGTTAAATATGTGCTCCGTTTACAAAGAAAGGGCCTACTTGAGAATTTTGTTTCCGAAAGTCCGTCCGTGCAGCACCTCCAAGCACTATCTTACCCAGAGGAAGCAGCTCAACCTCGGCTTGCAGTTTGGAAGTTTGCTGCTGGCTCTGGTGACTTCTATTGTGGTAGAAAAGATACAGTGTCTGTTTAAATCTGACAGACCACCGTTGTGTTACACACCCATAAAAGCTATTGTTTATTGGGCAAGTCTGGAAAAAAATAGAGATTTGATCCGGAAAGTCTGTCCGTGGAGCACCTCTGACATCAGCGGGGCAGAGCGCTCACATACACCGAAGTTTGCCGCTGGCTGTCAAGACTTTACATTGTAAACAGAAGAAGAATCTCTGGGCAGAAAGAAAGGAGATCCTCCTTAACAGACTATAAGTACAGTTTTGTTGTAAGTTTACAGTATTGTTGATAGCTGTCTTCCAAACGACAGGCCGGGCTGCAGCTGCTTTTGTCGGTGTATGTGAGCGCTCAAGATCAAAACCAAGTACAACTGCAGCCGAGCCCAAGACGAGACCAAGACTGTAAAAAAATTGTCTCAGGCGCCACAACACTGCCTGGTTGTAAACTTGAGTTATTGTACGACACACATATAAATCCATCCATCTCTGTCTAAAGCCCCTAACCCCACCCTTCTCTCCACAAAAATTTTACATCTTCTGAAATACTCCTGCCTCCTCATCCTTCCTGCCCGTCCCTTCCTGCCTTAGTCTTGTTGTATTCTTAGGATCTCTGTAAATTTCTGCAGATTTTATTGGTCGTTTCCACTGGAGTTTTCTTGGGACAGGGAGTGGTGACGGTGACTCAGAGGGCAGTAACTGTGTCCTATAGGAGCTGTAGTTTTTTAAGGTTTCCCTGAAAAACCGTTAAACCTGGGAATTGACGTAAAAGAGCGGGACATTATTCAACTAGTCCCAGTTGAAATAATGCACGTTTTTACCGTTTCCTTAAACCTATGTGACAAATGTGTGTCCTCCATAAACACGTCTGTCTGGTGTCATCAAAGAATTAAACAGAAGTCGTATCTGCTGCAAAAAGTTATTTTTGCACCCTTACTAATGTTTTGTCAGGATTAACCAATTATACTATTATTCGCAAATATAAACGTCATAATAGGTTAACTGTAAGAATTTTAGAAGCTATGGTATCTTGTGCATCACTTCTTCCATCCACTACTTGGTTTTCCTCTACTCGGTTCTACCCGCTTTGTTAAATTTTCCATTAGGCAACTGTACTTTTTTGGTACCTGCTCAGCCGAGGTTTCAACCGAGACAAACCAGTACTAAAATGTGACGTTGACAGATTGCTCTTTTCTCTGGCTTTGCGGGTGACAAAAAAAACAAACAAAAAAAACACACAAAACCTGAACGTCAAGTACACAATTACCTCTGCGTCCTTCATTGTTGTCGTTTATGTCGCATTCGCAGGACGTCACATCAGTTAGGCGCCACTGTCCCTGCCCACAATAAACTACCAAGTAAATGAAATTGACCCAAACCGAGTAAAGTAAAACCAAGTAGTGCTGGTGGAAAAGGACCATAAGTTTAATAAGAATAAGAATAAGAATATAAGAAAACCTTTACTGTAACGCAGTAAAGGCCTCTAGAAAGCCTTCCAGTGTTATGCAGCTCCTCCACTTTCATTACTTCATCCCACAATAGGCCTTTTTGACGCTTCAAGTCATGTCACGATACTTCTGGTCGCGGTTACAAGTGGCATAAATAACACAGGTCTACAGCAAAATGCTTCCGGAACAAAAGTAGTGAAATTTTTCTTGGATTAGGTCACTAATAAAGAAAAAGTAAGTGAGAAGTGCAGATTGCTATAGTTTCCAAGAAACAGTATTGGGTCAAAATAGGAAATTTATGCAAAATAAGGCAAAAACGGTAGTTTATCAGAAGGTACAGTGTCTACAAGCAACCAGTTCTATCTGAAAGCTGCACATTCATACATTCATTTTAATATGGCTAGAGTTTTGACATAAAATGTTTTGTTTGTATTTGCAGAAATCTCTCTCTTGGAAGTGGACAAAATGCATGCATGTAGAGAAATTAAATATTTTCAAAATATAAATATTTAAGCAAAAATGCCTAAATCTATTGTATAAACAGATGTGATTTTGATGTCAAACAATATCATTAAATATCTTGAATACATAGCTAACAGCACAGTTATCATTGATTTTTCAGTTCATCTTATCAAAATAAATGAGATTTAGCCACTTTTATCTCAGAAGAAGATCGAGTCCATTTGTAGACCAGTGATAGCCGATCCCAAAAATAAAGTCAAAAGATACAGGTTATTACATAATATTACTGAAAACAGGTTTTGTCCATTTACACAAATGAGCATGTTTTCATTTACAAAACATCAGCATCGATCTCACTGTGAGTCAAAATCAGCAGTAAATAAATAAATTACAGGTATTTAAAGGGCCCATATTATGTTTTTTTTTGTGTCTTTTAACTTTAGTGTGAGCTGAACGGGACTGGGCCGGGGGTCAGGTGTAAAAACCAGACACCAGTGAAACGAGACGTGTCTGTCCTTTCAGGAAGTCAACGTAAATAAATAAAGGATTACGCAAACATGCGTGAATGAAACAAAAACTCCAGGTATAGCACGCAAGAATGCTACTTGGATGTGATGAGTTTGTTAAAATGATGTCCTTTTGGTGCTTTTCAGTGTAGGGATCAGCATCAACACTGGTAAAAAAAAAAGCAGGAAACTGAGGCACTCAAAAAGATAGGAGTTATTAAAAAGCCTTTATTATCACAAGGCCTTCACCCAGCTAATAGCTTCCCTCATTTAATTACTATATATATATTTTTGTATAAAGTATATGAAATTGAAAGTTTATTATGTTGTATATTAAAGAAAATTTGTCTTAACCTTTTGAAGTAATGAGCTGTTTGTACACTGGCTTACATCAATAACCAGGTGACTGAGAGCCAGCCCCTTCTGTGCATGTGACCAAGGCCAACAGGTTCAAAAGCTGCATCTCAAATTTGCCCTGATGAAGGCCTAAGAGCCGAAACGCGCCGGCACAGTTTTAACTAACCAGCCATGTGATAATAAAGGCTTTTTAATAACTCCTATCTTTTTGAGTGCCTCAGTTTCCTGCTTTTTTACAACTCCAGGTATGTTTTTGATGCAGGAAAAACATTCGCTCAGCTCAGAAAAGTCAATTTTGCGACCTCTTTAATTAATTTTAGGCATTTTCAGTATAACAGAATACTACTCTCTGTACTTGATAGTTTGCTAATGCTAATTGTTGATAGCATTTAAGCTTTCTGCCTTAATTTCCTCTATAATCGTGAATAAATTCTTCATGAAACAATCTGGAGCCTTTGCCTAGCTTTCTTCGTGGATGTCTTTGCCTCTGTAACTGTCACTACGTCTGCAAACGTGAAATATGGTGAGCTTGTTTAAAACACTTGCTCCATTTTGCCATAGACGAGCTTTAACCGGAAATGGGATAACGCGACAAGTAACTACGTCAATGCATTAGAAGTCTGGCTAATAACTTGATCGAAAGTTTCTTGATATTTCTCCTTTATTGATAATTTTGTCTGTGTACCTCATAGGCCCAGCTGCAGCGCTCCCTGGACAGCTCCGTGTCGGTCCAGCCAAGGCCTCTGATTGGTCGACGCGGCAGGAAGGAGCCAGCTGTTGCCTCGGCGACGGAGGGCGCTGGAGAAAACGGCGGTAGTCCACTTTCGGAACAGGACTCTGGGATTTTAGACGTGGAAGATGAGGAGGACGAGGTGAGACGACACTGTCTTCAACAAGCCACAAAACACTAACACAGGCAGTTGTTACTTTCTTTAGTTTAATCATTATACACCTTTTGCTTCTCTAAAAGAAAATATATAGAATAAAAGTTAAAATTATTCGGCTTGGGATTGACACAAAGTAATCCTTGTGGGTAGAATTTTGGCTTAGGGGAAACAAACCAAGGCCTCTTGTGTGAATATACCTGTCCCATGCCTAACACCTCACCTCACCTTCATTTCAAGTCTTGCGTTTTTTCCTGTTTGCTTTTATTTGCTTCAAAATAAGCCCCACAACAAAAATACGCAAAATAGAAAAAGACATGGGGACTGACATGAGCTGGGAATCAAACCCCAGGCCGCTACAGTTTGAGGTGGGCACAAGAGGTCGACCGATATGGGTTTTTCTATGGCCGACGATGATACCGACTTTTAAAATTCAGAGCAAACGATGGCCAATAAACGCTGCTGAATTTTTGGACTGATATGTAGGACAGATTTTCTTAATTTTAGAATGGTTGGAGAAGCTTCAGTCCTGACCTAAAATCAACCAAGAATTGTCCAATAGCCCATTCTCTAAAAAAAACTAATTTTCCTCGCTATATCGGTCAGCCTCTAGGTCGCACTCAACCAGGTGAGCCACCAAGGCGTCCTTCCTAAATATAATTTAGGATAATTTGGCGGCACGGTGGCATAGTGGCTAGCACTCCTGCCTCACAGCAAGAAGGTCTCGGGTTCGATTCCTGGACTGGGTGGGGCCTTTCTGTGTGGAGTTTGCATGTTCTCCTCGTGTCTGTGTAGGTTTCCTTCGGGTGCTCCGGTTTCCCCTACCTCTAAAAACCTGTACAATAGGTTCCCCATGGGGCCAGGACTCCCCTGCAAACGAGATTCTGAATCTCAGTGGGACTTTCCTGGTTAAATAAAGGTCAAAAAAAAAAAAAAAAAATTTGTAGAAATTTAAAGGTGTGGTTCTCACTTTACCACGACCGTACAACATTTCAGTCAATGGAACAAGGAAATAAGAAGAACGAGCTTTCACATAACCACATTAATTAAACGGCGATAAGAATGTCGGCCTTTGGTAAAGTATTTTGTGTTTAAAAAAGCTTCACTAAAATTCCTGTTCATTTTACCTCTCCCTCTCGGGACACTCTGTTATTATTATTATTATTGTCCTGGAGGAAGGCTCCGTACAATGAGGAGAATGGGTCCGACCTGTTCACCCTTTCGTCCCGTCTCGGCCGTGCCCCTCTCTTTATGGGACGTCCTGTAAACTCCGCACAACCCTCCTCACAGGAAGGACCTTGGGCACGAACAAAAGGCCTGACCCCGCGGTCGCCACGGTTACGACCCCTTTGGCACCGAGCGGGAAGCGCCGAAGCCAAGCCCCTGGCATCTCGGCTCGGCACGCCAACGTCTTCCTCCACCCTCCCACGAGAAAGAAGTAGATCCTTTTACTCAGCGCCTGAACTTTACTAACCCTTACTTGCATTCTTAAATCTGGCACTCATGTCTGGCATAGTTTAAAAAATATATATATTATGGCAAAATCAGTATAATGATATTGTTGTTTAAAGGAGCTATATTATGCACATTCGACTGCTTTGCGCCTTCTACCATCTATAATTCAAAAACCTCCCTGGAGTTGTGTTTTGTTCATTCATACCCGTCCACCGTCGCCCACTCCAGGAAGCACTGACCAATCAACAAACCCTCTACATCCAGTCTGTTCTCATTCATTTATCTAAAAAAACGGTGTACAGCTCTGGTTCCTCTGATTCCTCACAGACATTTTTCATTTTTGTAGTAAAATTGCATCATAAAAAAAGGTTTAAGGAAGTGAAGTGCTTTTTTTCTTTGATTATGTTCAAAAGACTGCAAAATTCTGCCCTTTGCTGGTCTCTTCTCCTGTTTCTCTATGGCAGTGGTTCCCAAAGTGGGGTCCGCGAAGGTACTACGGGGGGCCCCCAGAGGCTGTCTATATTTCAATTTCTATTTTATTTTATTTTATTTTATTTTATTTTATTTATTATTATTATTTCAGACACATGGTTTTGGTTCATAAAAACAAATTAAACATAAAAATATAAAAAGTCAATGAAAATATTAAGTACCTAAAAACATTGGAAACTAATTACAGTTGTATATTTGTTTTAAAATATTACTTTAAAACAACTTTCAGTCAGTAATCAGTGTTTCTGTAATGTTTTTATAAAAAAATAAAATAAAACACGGCAGAGTCTTTTGAATAGAGGGAAGTTTTATCATTGGGGGTCCGTGAGGGATTTTTGTAACTTTAAGGGGGCCACGACAGTCTTGACTTTGGGAATGGCTGCTCTATGGCACCAATAGAGTACTTTATTAAAACCATTTTCAGAACGCAGCAGCTAGGCTTCTCACTGGTTTTAGCCTCGCTACACTGGCTCCCTGTGCGTTTTAGAATTGATTTTAAGAAGATCACTTTTAAAGCTTGTTGAGGTCTTGTCCTGAGCTACATCTCGGAGTTCTTGACTTCATACGAGCCTTAGATCCTCGGGCAGGTCCCTGTTAGTTGTTCCAGGGTCGAGACTCAAAACCAAAGGTGACCAAAGCTCCGTAACCTTTGGTTTTTGAGTCTCGACCAAAGGTGACCGAAGGTGACCGAGCTTTTTCGGTTTGAGTCTCTCGAAAGACCTGCCTGAGGAGATAAGACTGGCACCATCAGTATCAGCTTTTAAGTCACTTTTTAAAACCCATTGTGGTAACACTTTATTTTAAGGTCCAACTATTAACAACTAAGTGCTAATTAGCACTGGTTGGTGGTAAAATAGCCCATAATTGGTAATTATAAAGCATTTATTAATCCTTTATTCTACAGCTAATTAGCAACTAACTAATATTTTCCCCTTAATAAACTCATAATTACTGCTCATTAGTAGGAAGTAAGGAAGTTGTTGGACATAAATTATGATTTTAATAAGATTTTTGTGACACTATTCCTTAATAATGCTCCAATACGCTAAAAAGCTTATTAAGATTATAATTTATGTCCAACAACTTCCTTAGTTCCTACTAATGAGCAGTAATTATGAGTTTATTAAGGTTATTAATGTTAGTTAGTTGCTAATTAGTTGTAGAATATGTTCACACAGAATAAGGGACTAATAGGTGCTTTATAATTACTAATTAAGAGCTAATTAACCGCTAACTAGCATGCTAATTAGCACTTAGTTAATGGTTAATAGGTGGACCTTAAAATAAAGTGTTACCATAATTGTTTTTATTTTTATATGCATTGTTTTTTGTAATCCTTTTTGTTGTTAAGCACTTTGTAAACCTTGTTTTTAAACGTTCTATATAACTAAAGATTATTATCATTATTATTTTTAGTCACATAATGTTTTTAAAGGCTGTAAAACCTGCTGCTGTTCTAGAGGCAAAAGATTGACTTAAAATATGCAGAAAAGCAGAATATTACCCCTTTAATGGTAGTAATAATAATATTTTTGCTGCTGTTGGTTTAGTTGTTTTTCTGTTCGCCAAAGGAGAAATTATCAGTTTTTTGGTGTGAGTCCGTTTTTTTCCATTGTACAGAGAGGAACTGTAATCCCTTGGCAGAAGTTTGTATTTTACTGAAGTGCAGTGCATGTGCAAAAGTTGGGGATTATGTGACCATCAGAAAGATTTTCACTGTGTTTACATTATTTTACATGTAAATAACAATGGATACTGTAACATTCAGTTTCTTTGTATTTAACACATAGATTTAGTGTAACAAAAAAAGAAAACACAATGGAAATAAAGCTGACTTGCAGTACTTTTTACTACTGTCAAACTCTAAAAGTGTCATTTGAGCAATCTGTCCATTATGATACAGTATTTTTTGTTTTTTTCTGTTGTCGATGTGTGCAGGTTCCAGGAGCTCAGGAGCTGGTGGACTTTTCTCCGGTTTATCGCTGTCTTCACATCTACACTGTTCTGGTGAGAGCCACATTGAGCTTTTCTAAGTCCTTTTAAAAAAACACAAGTGCTCACAGTATTTTTTATTTATTTTTTGTTCTGCTTCACAAACCACATAATGTCGCCGGAGTAAAAGAACTATATTTTAACAGTTTTCAGTTCTGCAGCCACTGGGAAAAGTGGAAACCTTTCTTTTTAACAACCAAACCATAACCATCGTGAAGGATTTTAGTGTTGTCCTGTCGCTTGTAAAGGAGAGGACTGTGGATGTCTGAGGCAGGAGAAGTTTATTTACCATGAGCCGTGAACACTCAACACATTGTGGTTGTATTGACCATTCAAGTCTGGCTATGCTTCCAAACAGGAACGATTATAAACTTGCTGTTATCAATGTAGGACAGCAAAGGCGTCCTAAAGTCAGAACAAAAGCTACTGCATGTGGGGCAGAGATAGCAAGTCTAATCTAAAGGGAACATAAGTTTAAGATGTAGGTCACAATTTAGTATACTTTAGTAATATAGATAAGAATATTGGTAAAGAGGACCAAAATTCTTTTACAACCATAGCCAGCTTTAATATATTGATATAATACTGTATTTTCCGGACTATAAGTCACTCCGGGCTATAAGTCGGCACTAGCCAAAAAATGCATAATGAAGAAGAAAAAAACATATAAGTCACATTTTTTGGGGGAAATCTATTTTACAAAATCCGACACCAAGAACAGACATTTCATGTTGAAAGGCAAGTTATAGTAATAATAGAATAGAGAACAACAGCTGAATAGGTGTGTGGTTTGCTAACGTAACACATTGATGGTTATTCAGCTACATGAAGCATAAACAACGAACTGAACAGGTGTCTCGTATGTTAACGTAATATATTAACAGTTATTCACATAACTATAGCATAAAGAACATAATATAACAAGTTCACCAAACTCACCATCTCACTCCTAATCACTAAATCCTTTAAATTCTTCATCCTCGGTGTCGCTTCTGAACAACTCCGCCAACTCCGGAGGTAGACGAAGCGCCGCTTCCTCCTCTGCGTGGCTGTCGTCAGACTCAGCATCAGTTCCATTTCCAATTATTCCGCTCTTTCTCAGTTGTCTTTATAGCCTAAGTTGTTAGTGGTAATGTTTACATTTTAAATTGTCAGTGGTACAGGTGCAGCAGATGCTGGTACACAAGCCTAGAGCGCCCTCTAACCAACACCTGAAATATTTTAATATATAAGTCACACCTGAGTATACGTCGCACCCCTAACCAGACTATGGGAAAAAGTGCGACTTATAGTCTGGAAAATACAGTATGTGGTTTCTGGTGTTTTAAAAGTTGGCACAGTAGGTGACATTTTAGAACTAGAGTTGAGATTTTCTGCCCAAGCTTGAGTTCGACCCAAACCCGACGCAAAACTGGGGCCCAGAATTACGCCTGTGTCCTCGGCCAGGTTGGGCCGGGCCTGGGCCGGGCCTGGGCTGCGACACCAGTCCGTGTGTGCGCTGTTTTACACTGTTGCTGCTCGAGTTCTCACAGGCACCAGGCTGTTACTCCCGTCTCAAAAAAGCAGCTCACTGTGCGGCGTGAAGTTTGAAAGGCGTGTTAATGAAATTACTAGCCAGAAAGTTAGCGGGCAGATAGTTTTGTTCATTATGTCCTAGTCATGTCTTGGTTTAGCTATGGTCTAGGCCAGATTTAGGCTCATTTTAGTTCATTGACGCTGGTGATTTGAAAGCCAAACATTTTCTGAGGTGGTGCTTAGTATGAAAAGTTAGTGTTAGTATGAATGTGTGGTCAGAGGCAAAGAATGGCAGCCATGTCTTTGTCAGTCTGCCCCAGAGCAGCTTGGACAACTGAGGAATGAATGAATAATGCACCTGCTTGTAAAGTGATGTCCAGAAATGCGTTTTATTAGACGATGCATTATTATTATTTTCTAATGGATACATTTTTGGTATTTTCTGAGTGGATTTGCCGAAGCCTCTAAATTACTGTGCCTTAAAAACTCTTTGTGGACCCCACATATGGAAAAGCGTCCCATATCTGCTCAGGTTTTTGTCTCTCCTCCCTCCATCCCGCTTTGTGACAGCGCCGCTTGAGTTTGTGCCAGAGTCTGGGGCTCCGTCGTACCGCGGCCCCTGGCTCCTGTCCCACACCCCAGCCTCTCTCTCTCTATCTCTCTCTGTCTCTGCCTCTCGTTCTGGGGTTGGTCCCGAAGGCGGACGAGGGGGTCAGACCGAGGGTTTGACCGGGACACAACCTCCACGCGCGGGGTCTGCGTCTGTGTTTTCGGGGGGCCACGGGAAGTGCGCGAACTCTGGGCAGGAAGGAGAAAGTGGAACCGCAGAGGTACGGGCGAGAAGAGGTGAGGGAAAGGACAGGGCCATGATGGAGGGAGAGAGAGGAGGAGGGATGACGGTGCTTTTGGAGGGGCCCATAGAGCAGGGGAGGATTTAATATATTTGAGATAGCTACGTTTAGCATGGTAAAGGACAAAAGATTTATATAAAAAAAGGTTAAATACAGAGAAATGTCCATTGGGGTTACCTCACCAATATTTTATCATTTGGAAACTATCACTGTTAAACTAATTTGTCCAAATAAATGACTGACCTGTCCACCCAGAGCCATTCTGGTTCTTGTGGCTCGAAACCATTCCCATTCAATGCTGTTTTCACCTAAAGCATTCTCTTTGACCAATCATAATTGTCCAAAAATGGGGCGGGCTTTATACAAAACTTTCTGTTCACTGTTTGGTTGCATGCTATAGAAGACCTGAGGCCCAAAATGACTTGACATAAAAACAATTAACTTGGCACTAGACACTAGAAACCAGAGGTCGACCGATACTGAGTTTTAAAATTCAGAGTGGCCGATAAATACTTTTTTTTTTTTTTGACCGATATGTAGGATTTTTTGTTTGTTTTATGAAAGAAATTAATATAATAAAGCCATTTGTTTTAGTAATGCTTATTAAAACGCAAACAAATGTTAGAATTGACAGTGAGAACAGTTAAAAGATGACCTTAATCAAACTCTCTGCACGAGTACAGCACGGGGAGAGCTACAAAATGCATCTGGATTTTTGTTTTCTACGAGGTTCTGTTCCAGTGAAACAAACAAAATCTCTTTTTTTTTGCCGTTTTGAGCTTTTCAGGCTGAGATAAAGTGAATTTGGATGTTTCCTATGAACTGCAGTGTACGATGTCTAGACTGCTACAAGATGTTTGGGGAAGCTGGGGTCCTTCAGCCACATGGTTGCCTGGACATGTGCCTGACCAAAAATCGGCATTAAAGTGCAAGAATCAGCCGATTGTCTAAAAAAAATGCAAAAATCATCTTGATATTTTGGGGGCGATGCAATGTAAAGCTCTTTGGGTATTTAAAAAGGCGCTATATAAAGCCAAGACATTATTATTATTATGATTATTTATTGGTCGACCTCTACCAGAAAGGAAGAAAAACCTAACAAAAAACTTATTGTGTATATTCAAAAACAAGAACAGCAAAAACCCAGCTGCTCCTGTGTTTAAGTATAGAGCCTGCATTCTCAGAGGGCCCAAAAGTGTGTGTTCTTAGCAGGTTGTGGGCCGAAAAAATTAGCGGAAAAAAAAAATATTCTGAGTGTTTTGGTTCTGTGAGACATGAGGTTAAAATAAGGCGAGCGTTAGGTTGTTGACAAGATTGAAACGTATGTAAAAAGTGGCTAGTACCAAACTTTGGGTCCCAGGATGACACTGTTGATAATCCCTGATCTAGAGAATGTTCTTAAGTAAAGCAGAAGTACACTTAATTGTCTAGACCTGTTTTTCCCCATTGCACCTGTGTCGCAGATGTTTCAGTGACACATTTTTGGGCCTAAACTTGGATTTACCGTTAGAACAGCTCCAGCGCAGCCCGATAGACTGTACACACATTTGATTAGTAAATGGCTGCTGTTCACTTCATTTATTTTTAAAGTAAACCTGGACACGGTCTCCACTTTGCAATCAAGATCGGGTCCTAGGCTTTTGGATTTCTGCTTTTCCAAAAATCTTTTCCACAGTTTGAGGTTGAACAATACGGCTTTTGTCTGGTTCGCACAAGAAAATGAATGAAAGAGTTGAGCAAGGAAGACATGTTAACATCTTTTATTTTGCTAAATGTCTGTATATTTCTGGTACGCGTCAACACTCGATCACTTGGCCTTAAAAATACAGTGGCACCTTATTGCCTCAGCTGTCTTGCACCTAATTAACTTAACAGACAAGTCCATATGTAATAAAAAAGTGATTTCTTTAGACCAGTTGGCTGAAATAGTAATAGTCAAGTCTGGCTTTCCCTTTTAGGAAGTTCACCTAACCTTAGATAGTCAGGCTTATTTAGTATTTCTGCTAATAAATATCGTAATTTGCACCAAGGATCTATACAAAGAAGTTTGTTTTTATGGGCGGAACAATCACAGACGGAGGAACCAATCAGAGAAACAAATGGCAGGACGGAAGCAGTGCGCCACTCACCCACAAGCCAAAAAAATGGTGGATTCTTGATGGTTGTGCCATAAAACACCAGAATATGGTGAATTATGAGCAGCTCTGTACTTATTTCTGAACGCGGACAGCAGAAGCTAGTTCAACAAAGACTTGAGGAGAAAGTGTGTTTGTTTGAATGTGGGCGTTTCGTCGGACGTCAGCGGTTGTTAAAATAGGAAACAAGGCAAAGAAAAAACACAACAACAACGCGGACTTCAGCAGAACCAACAGGTGATGAAGGAAAGCACCAAACTCCGTTAATCAGCTCAGAGGTTCTACAGTTCGCTCTGGTGCCATCTTGGTTATTTCCGATAGGAGATTATCTTCAGTATTTGTAAGATACGCTGCAGATAAACGGCTGTGATAGGCCAGTTCCAACTCGATCGGAGAGAAACGCTTCACTGCAAGTGAGGAACCAGACCTGCTCTCGAAAAGAAAGTATGAAGGGCAGGCTAGCCCTAAGCCAAAGAGAGCCATTAGACTCGCTTGATACCGGCCTATCACAGCTGTTTATCTGCAGTGGATTTTACAAAAGTGGAAGATAATATCTTGACAAAAAAATGAAGCGAATTTAATAAATTCTCTGATTAACAGCGTTTAGTTCTTTCCTTTGTCACCTGTTGGTTCTGCTGAAGTCCACCTTGTTGTTCAGTCCTCTGTGGGATTTTAACAACAGTAAAGTCCTGCTGAAATCTGACGTAACGACCACATTCAAACAAACCCACTTTCTTTCAACAACTGGCTTTCGCTGCTGTCCTTGTTCCGAAATACATTCAGAGTTATTCGTAATACAGAGCCATCATCACACTGACTCCAAAACTGTCTAATAAAGTTGCATAATTCCCCTAGTTCCTCTGTATTTTTCTTGCTTTTGTTTTCTCTGAGGTGGGACATTGACTCCTGAGTTCAGAGTTCACAGACGCTCTAACTCTGACTCTGACTGTTGAATGCTTATTGTTCGACTGAGGGTCAAACTGGGAATAAAAACAATTCAGCTGCTCTTCTGTCACCTCCAAACTTAGTGCACTTCCAAAGGCCTCCTCTGAGATCCATATCCACTTTGTGAATTGGGAAACCCTCTTTTGTTTTGAATGGACATTGTTCAGTGGGGGATAGCAATTATAGCTCTTTAAATATGTAGGGTTCTCATGCAGTACTTTCCTGAAATCATTACTTTGCTCACAATAATACCTCCCCAAACCATTTTGTCAGTTTTTTGATTTGAAGCAGCAATGATAGCGTCAAGAAAAATACAACTCTCACTTATCATAATGGCTGGTTTGTTTGTTGGTTTCTTAGTCTGGTAGCAAGATTAGCACATTTACAGGAAAGGTCAGTAATGGGCCAAGAAAAAAAAAATTAACTGCTGGATCTAGAAATTAAAAAAAAAGAGAATATCTACCATTGCGAGTAAGGACAAAAGATACTAACTCCAGCCACAAGGGGTCAGTAAAAGGAACAATGTTTTAGTGGAGATATAAGGGCTTTGTGGCTCAATGGACAGAGCGTTTACTGTCTCAAACTGTTTTTGAGTAAGTGTTGGAAAGTGTTATAATAATTTGTCCCACTGCCGTTGTTTTCAGTGGCTGTGGTCATTGGCACGTGATGCCAAAAAGGTTTTTTACTTCAGTGTTATTTCTGCGAGAATTTTTTCGAGTGCCACGTGATCAGCTCTGACTCATGGGCGCGATGGCGGGACAGAACGCTGGCGTCACAAACCATAAAAAGTTATTTTTTAGCTAAATTACAGTTTTTAAATGGGGAAAAAGGCCATGGTGTGGTAATAAATAATAACCACTACAGCTGTAGGTTCCCTGTCAGACGAACACCAGGCGTTTGTTTTTACTAGAGCTGCACAATTTATCGCAAAATTATTATAACAATATCAGCAAACGCAATATCCGTCTCGCAAGAATCTAAATATATCACAATAACGCTGTGGTCTTCCATCTGACAGAGATTTACACTGAAGAATCATTTTCCACCAGAGCCTTAAAAGAACATGTGTTGTGACTAAATAAAAATGTTTAAAAAGTCCAGTTTTAGTGGTAATTTAATTAATTTAGTCACAGCTTAGCCTTGTTTTAGTCCTGGTTTAGTCTGTGTTAAGTTTTGATTTTGTGGCTGTTTTGACTTGTAAATACAGGAACTTACATTTTTGTGAAATGTAGTGAATTTAACTTACTATGTTCAAAAAGTAGGCTCTATTTTTGAATATCGCAATAATATCGTTATCGCAATTTTCAACATAGTTATCGAATATCACATGTTTTCTCCATATCGTGCAGCCCTAGTTTTTTCATTGTGCTTTATTGGAAAAATCATTTCTGGGTTGCATGGGATTTTTCCACTGAGGTTTTCATGGAGTGGCCACTAGTAAAACTGGCATCAGGGGTAGGGCTGGGTACCGTTAAACGATACCTTTGTGGTATCGAAAGAAAGGTTACGATACTACTGGTATCGAAAAAAATATTTTTATTTGATGCCAAGTTTTAATACCTAGTAGGCCCTCTTTGCATGAATCAAATAAATACCACAGAATAAATTATACAAACTACTGCTTTTAATTTACAGCTAAGAAATTTTCTCCAAAAATGGGTCTTTTATTTAATATTATTGTGTTTTATGATTGTAGAAGATGGATTCGCTCATCATAGGTATCAGAAAAAGTATTGCTTAGATATCTGTATCAAAAACCAGGTAATGCTCATAATAAAAAAATTATTTCCCGGAATCCTGGAACAGATGCTGATAGTTAAACACAGTTTCCAACTCTTACTTAAAAAAACAAACAAAAAGAAAAGAGCTGTTGGAAATGGAGAAACCTCAGGGAGAACCACATGAAGGAGGGATCCTCTCCCAGGACGGACAGGCTGTAGATGTGTCCAGGTCTGATGGGTATAAGTCTGTAAGGATGCAGAAGGCAGGGAAGGTTTCATCAGTTGTTTTGTCATTTGATTCTAAGTTCAGAGACTTTCACCAATTCTCTATTTTTACTTCAGATATCTCGTTGTTGGGTATGAGGTCATGTCGAAGCCCGGTGGTTGTAGATACGAGCTGGAGTCTGTTTCAGTGAAAATAACAGAAGTGAATGTGGCGTTATCTGTTATCACCGAGTCAGGTCTGGTCTGTAACTTCAGATATGACCTCACACACAGAGCTGAACAGAAGAACAGAAGATAACCTGCCGCTTTGAAACAGACGAGATATGGACAGGGCTGGGAATAATAACGTACGCTAACAAGACTTCAGACAGTTAAACAAAAACAGCACATTAAACAATATCACAAGTTACTTTCAAAGTACTTTACCTCAAAATAAAGTGCTTCAGAGTACCTCAAAGTACTCCTCGCAGGTACAGTATACGCATTACAAACAGAGCTCTCATAAATGTGTAAATGCGTTTGTTTTTATTTCAATTTTGAATCTTTTTATATATTTTTTAGATTTTTTTTGTATTATATTTTAATTTATTTTTTATAGCTTTTGTGTAGTTATATTTAATTTCACATTTTAATTTTTGATGCTTTTTATTGCATTTTATATATTTTTTTTCATTTACAAATTTTGTTTAGAAAATTTAAATTCCACTTATTTAAAACATTTTTAGTTTTAATTGTTGTTGATTTTTCTCAAATTTCTTCTATATTTATAGATACAGTGAAGCCCAAAATTATTCATACCCCTGGCAAATTCTGACTTAAAGTTACTTTCATTCAACCAGCAACTTTTTTTTTATCGGAAATGACACAGGCTTCTATAAAAAGATAAGACGATGTACAAGACTAAACTAGTTCTCAGCTTTTTTTTTCCAGTCAAAAAAAAAAAAAAAAGTTGTTGGTTGAATAAAAGTAACTTAAAGTCAGAATTCCCAGAGGTATGAATAATTTCGTGCTGATTCTGCTTCTGATTAGACTTTAAATCATTGGTAGAAATCTGTTGCCTATGTATTCCTACTTAAAAATGTAGCTCCAAATGATTAGTTTTTTTAATTGTAATTAAATACTGCTGCATAGTATAATGTATAAGTGTAGCTTTAGTGTTATTAGAAATAACTCAATCTCAAAATGCCTTGTCAAAATAACTGCACCATTGTACACTTGGCTCCACTGTATGACCTCTCACCCTCACTGCCTGACCTCTGACCTCCACTGTGTGACCTTTGACCTGTCTCGTAGGGTTTGCGTGATGAGTTTGAGAACTACTACAGAAAGCAGAGGAGGAAACAGGCTCGGCTGGTGCTGCAGCCTCACTCTAACATGGTATGGACCTAACCTTCACTTCCTCAGTTCTCTACACTGTCTGCAGCTAACAGCGCCCATAACACACACCCCTCACAACTTTAATGAAGTACACAACAGTACACACAACAGTACACAAAACCCCCACACTTAATTTGGTCAAAAGTGAATCCTTTTAATGTTTTGCTCTCTGTTTGTCCTAATTTTTTATCTTTTTGTCCAAATTTGAAGCATGAGACACTGGAAGGATACAGACGGTACTTCAATCAGATTGTTGGGTAAGTTCATTGTACAACATCTATGGGTGCAGGAGGTTTGGGGTTTGATTCTACAACTTGGAGCACAAAAACTCCAGCTACAATACTGTTACTCTTAAGTGACAAAAGTGTCCTCAAAACATCATAAAATGATATACACTCATAGTTTTGCTACGTCTTTTGCTAAGTCTTTTAATCAACTTGAGTCCTTATCATAAATACCAAATATTTTATTATTTTCAGCATTGTAACCTTTTTTTATGGGTTTTATCCTCTCTTGTCTTATCTCATTTTTTTGTAAAAAACACACAAAAAATGAAATTTCTAAATGCAAAGTGGATTTTTTTAGGGGGGCTTATTACAGCCTGGGGTCTGCCAAAAATTACCGACGAAATTTATATTTAGGGATCACTTTTTCATCTAAAAACCAACTCACATTAAAACCCATTAAAACTGGTTGTAACTTTTTGTTCCTACAAAAAATTCCCAAATCCATCTAAATCAGTGTTGTTGGTAATCTTTGGCATTTGTGTTTAGAATATCAAAATTAGTGATAAAACACACACCTGAGTCAAATTTAATAGTAAAGGTTAGAATCACTGCTAAATAAAAATTGAAAAGGACAGTTTTTTCCTCATTGGGGCACAAGGGTTAAGTTTAAATGCTGAAATGCTAATGCAAAGGTGTCCAACACTATTTGACAAAGCCTCAAAAAGCATAATATTTTAACATGTATAGTACTATTTTAATGCTGCAAAGAAATTAACAAATGCTTAGCTAATCCTTCCTTTCCATTTAGTTGAACATTTTCCAACCTTTTTCTTGATAATAGCCACTAATGCTTGCAAAACCATAACAAACCAATACTGAAGACCAAGACCACTTCAACCCACCATCTTTCCTTTAATCGACTTTATCCATAGATTCTTCCATTCTCCCCTCTAACTCCACTGTCTTCAACCCAAAGTTTTCCCTACTTTTCCCATCTCCTGTCTTTAATTTGCTCGTCTGTCCATCGCTCCATAGTTACCCCTCTGTGCGTGTGTTCTTTGGCAGCACCAGACCAAAATGAAGGAGAAACGCTGAACATTTAGTGACAGCTCATTTAATACTCTTTGACTGGCTCCTGACTTCTTCTCCGATGCCCATTTTGCCTTGACTTTTCCGTCCATCGATCACTCGGTTGATACTGTGTGTGTGGTGGTAGTGGGCTGCTCAGTGTTATTTTTGTCTGTCTGTCCAGCTTCAGCAGACGTTTCAGAAAATATAACTCCAAACTGGACATGTCTAAGGGCCGGTATTCCCATTTAAACCAGCGGAAAGTACCCAAGTTTCTCTATCAAGAAGCCATATCCAAAGGCCAGTCTTGTGCTCAGTTTCAGGAAATGTTGATGATTAGTTTCCCTAATTTTTTGCTTTTGTAATCACTCCAAAAGCATTTAAAGTCGATGAAAAGGATGGTTAAATATTTTTATTCACATATATCTAAAATAATTAGCCACTGACGACAAGTCTTACTTACTGAGCTTGGGGTCTGAATAATTAGTCAAGAGAAGCAGAAAGAATAAACTGTAGAGAGCTGTTATTTGGTTAAATTAGATATATCAGGCAGTTTTTTGGATCTTTTAGATAATCGGCTGATTCTTGCACTTTGATGATGATTTTTGGTCAGGCACGTGTCTGGGCAACCATGTGACTGAAGGACCCCAGCTTCCACAACCATCTTGAAGCAGTTTGGGCTCTTACTCTGCAGTTCATAGGAAACATCCAAAATTGCTTATTCTCGCCCTGAAAAGCTCAAAACTACAATAAAACGATTTTGCCTGTTTCTCTGACATAGAACCTCGCAGAACAAAAAATCAAAACGTATTTTGTTGCGCTCCCCAAGCTCTACGTGCACAGTAAGTTTGATTGAGATTGCCTTATTGGTTTTCTCAAAAAACTCATCTTTAACTGTACACTAACACATTTGCTAATGTTTTATAAGCATTACTGAAACAAATGGCTCTATTAAATTAATTTCTTTCATGAAATTAAGAAAATTGGCCCTACATATTCGGCATTGGCCATAGAAAAACCCATATCATTCCATTGCTAGTGAAAATGTCTGTGGCTTATGTATTTTACTTATTTTTTGCCTTTTCTGGATGATGTTTTAAGCTCTCCTTCAGTGAAGTGGTTAGTTTCTTTACCTTTGCTGCTGGAGGTCAGGGGTTAATTACTGTGTGCTGGTTCCAAGCCCAGATAAATTGGAGAGGGTTGCATCAGAAAAAGCATCCTGCGGAGAAAAAAAAAAAGAAATTTGAATTAGTCATTGTGGCAAACCCTGAAATAAAGAGAACTTCCTACTTCCTTCCTACTTAAATAAAATCAAAAGAATTGCTCTTTACAAAGACACCGTATCTCGCAGTATTGTGTCAGTACTGTATGTAATATTTATGTGCTTGCGTGTTTTTGTCAGGTTCTTCGTGGTGGAGGACCATGTGCTCCACACCACTCAGGGCCTGGTGAACCGGGCGTACGTGGAGGAGCTGTGGGAGCTGGCTCTGTCCAAGATCACTGCTGCTCTCCGAACGCACTCGGTGAGAAACACACACACTGGGTCTAAAAATAAGAAATTCTGTTCAGTGGACTCCATTTGTACCTGTAGGTCGATTTGTTTAGCAGCGATAAATCAGACGCATTTACATTACATTTGAGACCCACGAGTTTGCGACAGAGGCTCAGGATGAGAGCGTCTTGTCCAGTGATCGAAAATTATTATTTTTGTTAAAGGCGAAGATCAGTTAAGCTCTGTGGAGGTGTAAAAAAAGCACCGTATTTTCCGCACTATAAGGCGCACCTAAAAGCCTTTAATTTTCTCAAAAACCGACAGTGCGCCTTATAATCCGATGCGCCTTATATATGGATCAATGTTGGTTAATTATGGCTACCGTATTCAGGGGGCGTCGCCGAAGTGACAGCGGTAAAAACGGTAAAGGGGAATTCCAGTCCCAGCTGTTCATGTGTGCCATAGGCGTGTTTATGGATCCTGCCGCAAAAGAACAAGGAGGCGCGGCCTTTGCTCCATCTCAGTAGAAGAGTTGCGACATTGAGGGGACAGAAAACTGAGCGCTCGAACGCTGTTCATGTAGCTTTGAACTGGGACAAATGGAGTTGGAAATACATTGTTTTCAACGAGGGAGTTGTAAGAACGCTGGTTTGTATTCTATTAATAAAGTTTGACTGACTGACTTATCTGACTGTTTTATTGACATTCCCTTTAGCGCAGCGCCATCTAGTGGATGCGCCTTATAATGCGGTGCGCCCTATATATGAAAACAGTTTTAAAATAGGCCATTCATTGAAGGTGAGCCTTATAATTCCGATGCGCCTTATAGTGCGGAAAATACGGTACTTGAAAGCTCTTTGGCTAATAATTCACGATTAAATTTTACTCACTGCATTAAGGATTGCTCTGTGTGTACTAGGGCTGCGCGATATGGAGAAAACATGCGATATTCGATAACTATGTTGAAAACTGCAATAACGATATTACGATATTTGAAAATAGAGCCTACTTTTTGAACATAGTAAGTTAAATTCACTACATTTCACAAAAATGTAAGTTCCTGTATTTACAAGTCAAAACAGCGACAAAATCAAAACTTAACACAGACTAAACCAGGAATAAAACAAGGCTAAGCTGTGACTAAATTAATTAAATTACCACTAAAACTGGACTTTTTACACATTTTTATTTAGTCACAACACATGTTCTTTTAAGGCTCTGGTGGAAAATGATTCTTCAGTGTAAATCTCTGTCAGATGGAACACCACAGCGTTATTACGATATATTTAGATTCTTGCGATACGGATATTGCGATAATGATAATTTTGCGATATATTGTGCAGCCCTAGTGTGTACATTTCCCTCAACTAAAATAAACACAAGTGATGGTTTTTTGTGTCATCAGTCGTACTGCGATGACCCAGACCTGGTCCTGGACTTGAAGAACCTCATTGTGGTCTTTGCTGATACACTGCAGGTGAGACTTTTTTTTTCTTTTTAAGTCCCATCATCCTCAAAGCCATTGAAGTTATTGGAGGTTTACATTTGCGCCTCACCGTGTCCTAACCAGTGGGAAATAATTTAAATCGTAACTTGCTTGGCTTTACCTGAGCTGGTGCGTTCTTCTTCAGGGCTATGGGTTCCCGGTGTCGCAGCTGTTCGACATGCTTCTGGAGATGAGGGAGCAGTACTCGGAGATCCTGCTCAAACGCTGGAACATCACCTTCAGGTTGGTTTTGTGGGCTCAAGGCGAAGTAAGTACAGCCTGCTCCAGTTAAGCCAGTGGCACGGAATAACACATGTAAATAAATGAGATAAACATGAATGAAGGCTGGCATTCATGTTTAGACATTTTTTTTGGTCACCCTGTTGTCGACACTAGTACCCTATGTTAGGATGCTTTTGGAGGCCCACTAGGAATCATGATTTTTGTTTTTTGACTTACAGTTTTGTTTGCATAGTCTCTCTCAGGTGTGTGTGGCGTGCACTAACTTACATGTCTTTGTTTATAAATGCTAATTAGCCACATTCTCTGGCATCTTTTCACAGGCCTCGTATGATAAGTTATAACAGACCTGGGGCCTCGTTTATGAAAGGTTGCGTAGGATCTTCACTAAGTATGGGCGTATGCCGAGTGGCCAAAGATAGCGCATGCAAACAAAAATCCTGGTTTATGAAATCCTGCCTGCGCACAGCTGCAGCAGTTTCTCTTTTATAGATCTCACCTGGCGTAGAAAGGTGCGCATGTAAACCGAGCTCACGTCACGCCCTCTCCACGCCTCGCATCCACCAAAGAAGGACAATGCAAAGTGACTTCTGAATGAGATTTACCTAAACAAGAGACACTAATGAGAGGGTTTCAGTGAGACACAAGTAAGCGAAACACGAGACGCTCCACGCAGCACTACGCACACACACGTGCATCTGTATTGGAAAGAGAACGCCGTTTTGATTGCAGTGACACAATAAATGCCCCCTACCTCTGATTATACCTTAAAAAATAATTGAAAAGAAGTTTAAATTGCAACAAATGTTTTATTTAGATTATTGTATCGCTTTTTAGGATTTCCTGGCACTGTGATTGAGACTTAGAATAAATGGAAGACATGTGCAGGACACGGCGCATCGCACACACGGTGCATGATGTGTGCATGATGCACACATGGATGTAGAGTAATGATTACTGCGCACGCAGAGGTCTGAGTGGAGGTTGTGTGTAAAGTGAGGGGGCAGTGAGCGGCGGTGCAGGTGTATGTCGTGCATAGACAAACATAACATGTCCATTCATTCTTGTTTTGACACTGCTTCATTAAAACCACACAGCCCTGATACGAACCGTCGATAGGAGTTGTTTATGCTCATGTCTGATCATTATTTCATAAATCCAGTCACGGATTCATCAGGGATCGCCTCAGTTTTTAGTTAACTCAGCGAACCATGACAGAGCCAGCACGAAGCGTCCTGAGGAAGTGCACGAGCGTGCACGGCTACGAACCATTTTATTGTCAAGAGTACTGAGTGGAATTATAAGAAATCAGATGTCCTTCCCTCACTTTTACTCAGTACCTGCTTAAATAATGATGTCTGAATCAAATCCTTTGTTTTTTTCTGAAAGATAAAGTGTATAGTGAACTGTATCAAACACGCACCAAACATGAATTTGTCAAACCTGCTTCACTTCACCACTTTGCTGTGAGGGTCGCCTTTGTGCTGTGTCTCCAAAATGTGTGCATGCCAGGGTCAGAGCTGGTGTAGGGATCCCCAAGGTTTCACGTCTAGTTGGATTTTTATAGATCCCACGTTTGGCGCGAAGAGTGGCATAGCCAGTTTCAGTTAATTCCTTATTTTAAAATTCATACAGATTACTGTTCTGTTGTTGACAATGCTGGCATTCAGTTTCATTCTAAGTGAACCTCTGAGTGACCTCTTGTTTTGTTAAACTCACCGTCCTCTGCCCTGACCTTCCCCTGATCGCGGCGGTGAGGTCGCGCTCCCGTCCCGACCGAAACGCGACTCTTTGTGGGAAAAGCGTGTGTTTTGAAGTTTTTTTTACGAGCGTCGGGAGAGAGGAAGCGGCGTCCTTCGAAGCTTGGCGCGGGCCATTGTTCTGGACAGGGTTGAGTTTTACTGGTGTTGGTCTGAACGACACCGGTGGGACTGAAGGAGGCAGTAAACAAACAGGGGCTTCCTCCGCTCACACACAGCACAACACTGCAGGCCTGTCGATGGCAGGATAATAATTTTTAAGGCTTTTAAAAAAAGTTTTGGACACCTTAGCATTAGTATTTCAGGTTTTATAACCTAAAATAAATTGAAAACGATGAAAAACGTCTTCTTCTGGGGAGCTGTTACTTTGATATTGCAGAGAACACTTGGATTAGGTGTCTGTCGCCCCCTGCTGGCAATGATGGGGACTAGACAGAGCATAAACTGGCTAATTAGCACTGCTATTAGCACCATGATGCTAACAGATAGATAAATGAGCTGACTGCTTTGTAGTGATGGAGGTTTAAGGCTGAAATGATCAGAATGAGTCGGACGGTGTATGGGCTTTAGAAACGCACAGGAGCACTTCCTGGTTTCGCGTGTCTACGTAGAGCTGTGAGACCGAGCGTTTTCAGCTCTGGAGAAGGACAGCGCCTCAGCATACAGGATTACTCAAACGTGTTAATGAAACAAAATACTACTCCAGGTCTGTTTTTGAGGTGGAGACAACATTATAACATGATTAAAAGCTCACAAAAGTCAATTTAGCAGGAGGAGTTTTTCCTTACCGAGAAGGAGGTTCTAAGGACAGGAGTGTCCTGGGTCTGTTTAGTTTAGTGTAGTTATTGTTTGTGTTGATTGTGTGTTAAGTCTGATTGTGTGTTTATGTTTGATCAACTGTTTGTGAAACCCTTTGAGGAGACTTTTTTGTGATACTGGGCTGTACAAATAAAATTGAACTGAATTGAATTGATAGCAGACTATATGACCTTTGAAGCGTTTGTACACAGAGAAACGCCAAACAAAAGAAAAACAAATGAGCTGAAGTGAAAAATACTGCCAGTGCTGCAGTGATGTTTAACGAGGAGATAAATGCTGGTGTGAAATTGCAAAGGTTATCTAAGAAAATCAAAATGATTCACTGTGTTCTTTCCTCCCACAGACAAGTGTTGGACCAGGACAACTTCAGCCCCATCCCAGTGTCCACAGAGCAGGAGTTCAAAAACTACACCTCCCAGTTCCCCCTGCAGGACCCCGAACTGGAAAAGGTACCAATATCACAGGTCAACATTTGAAACTGATTAAAACTTTAATTATTTCTTTATGCAATTAAGTTTCTGCCCTTTTTCCCTGCAGCTGCCTTTCCCAAAGAAACTTCCCTTTTCCGAGTTTGTGCCGAAGGTTTACTCTCAGCTTAAAGAGTTCATCTACGCCTGCCTCAAGTACTCGGAGGACCTACATCTCAGGTACAAAAACAACAGCGTTTTTATCTTTTCCATAAACCACAACAATTCCATTTTACATATTCCACTGAATTTTCACCACAGAGCAAAGACCAGTAACCAGTAAATGACGTTTTTAGATTAGATTAGATTAGATTAGATACTTTATTGATCCCGAAGGAAATTCAAGTTTACGAATAGGGCTGCACGATATGGAGAAAACATGCGATATTCGATAACTATGTTGAAAAGTGTGATAACGATATTATTGCGATATTTGAAAACAAAGCCTACTTTTCGAACATAGTAAAACTTGACTTTTTAAACATTTTTATTTAGTCACAACACATGTTCTTTTAAGGCTCTGGTGGAAAATGATTCTTCAGTGTAAATCTCTGTCAGATGGAAGACCACAGCGTTATTGTGATAGATTTAGATTCTTGCGATACGGATATTGCGATAACGATAATTTTGTGATATTTGAAAATAGAGCCTACTTTTCGAACATAGTAAGTTAAATTCACTACATTTCACAAAAATGTAAGTTCCTGTATTTACAAGTCAAAACAGCGACAAAATCAAAACTTAACACAGACTAAACCAGGAATAAAACAAGGCTAAACTGTGACGAAATTAATTAAATTACCACTAAAACTGGACTTTTTACACATTTTTATTTAGTCACAACACGTGTTCTTTTAAGGCTCTGGTGGAAAATGATTCTTCAGTGTAAATCTCTGTCAGATGGAAGACCACAGCGTTATTGCTACAGATACAGATACAGATATTGCGATAACGATAATTTTGCGATATATTGTGCAGCCCTACTTACGAAGATAACAAAAATAACTGGTTGTTGTGGATCTAGTTACATACAGAATATACAGATTTACTTCCAAATAACTGCACATTGGTCTGTGTCAGTTCTATCCACCAAAAGTATTGTCTTTGATAAACTCTGAGTGTTGACAAACTGTTGTTCTGCTGTCGTTCTGTAACTACTCCATAGAACACAACAAGAATATAGTGCCTTTAAATAAAAGATCTACATATTCATCCACAAGATAACATTCTCTACCCAGGCACTGACATTAGACACACATAAAGTAGCCCATCAGACGGTAATTACCAAAATATCTTGAATATGTTCAATTTGTGATTTTTGTTCCATCAACGCAAAATTGTTCTTTGAAAATAAATTGCGATCTGCTCAACTTTTTTGCACCGTGACGCACAAGAAGCCCACACTGATCAGTAGGGGTGTAACAATACAATACGTATAGATTAGAATTATTTCGTTACGATTCAAGGACGGCTAATTTAGAAAAATGCGATTCAATGAGTCAACACATTCATATCGATACAATCAATACAGCAACTTTTGGCCAAAAATCATAAAAGTTTACTCTAAATCCAGCATCCAGCGCGGCCGTGGTTGATTATGTCCAACAGAGAGCAAAGAAAAGGTGAACATAATATTTTATTTTATTAAAAACACAAAAATTGGAACTACCCAACTTATGAGTATTTTATTTATTTATTTTTATTATAATATTTAATTGCTAAATTTTCTAAATTTTTTATGTTAGACATTGCTACACTCTGTTCCCCCTCTGTTTTTTTTTTAAATATACATTGTCAAGAGTGGGAGCTAAAAACCTGATGGAGACAGTAAGAAACCTCTATTAATCTAATATTAATACTCCATGTTTTCCTTTATTATCTTCGTTTTGATTAATCTAAGATTGATTTTGCTGTACACGGAAAATGTGTATCATTTCTTTGTCAATAAAAAATAAAGATAAAAACACAAAAATGACATCCAAAAAGACATCTGGTTTTATTTTAACACGTACATTTCTAATAACAATATTTCTATTATCAATATTTTTCCATCTATATCCATGTACACTCCCAGGAAAACTATACAAACCTATACAAGGTGATGCGTATCGATATAGCTGTGTTGTAGAACTACAAAAATTGATAATTGATGTCATAACTGTATCGTTACACCCCACACTGATCAGCCATAACATTATGACCACTGACAGGTAAAGTGAATAACAGAATATCTCTCCATCATGGCTCCTGTTAGTGGTGGGATATGTATTAGGCAGCAAGAGAACATTTCTCAGTACAGTACACAGGGCAGAGTCGTTTGTTGTGTATGGGGCTGAATATTAGACAGGTGGTCATAATGTTATGCCTGATCGGTAGGGGTGTGACAAGATCTTGTGATTGTAGATTAAAATGTGACAGGATTCTTGTGAAAGTAAAAATTGGTGTCATGGTCTCAGGATCAGGTTCTGTTTGCACTTTTTTTTTTTTTTTTTTTACAGCAGAGAAGCTACCGTCAGTTGTGTTTGTGGCAAAACCTTTATCAGTACTGTATTTTCTGGACTATAAGTCACTCAGGAGTATAAGTGGCACTAGCCAAAAAATGCATAATGAAGAAGAAAAACGTATATAAGTCGCACTGGACTATAAGTCGCATTTTTTGGGAGAAATTTATTTTACAAAATCTGACACCAACAGACATTTCATGTTGAAAGGCAAGTTATAGTAATAATAGAATAGAGAACAACAGCTGAATAGGTGTGCGGTTTGCTAACGTAACACATTGATGGTTATTCAGCTACATGAAGCATAAACAACGAACTGAATAGGTGTCTCGTATGTTAACGTAATATATTAACAGTTATTCACATAACTATAGCATAAAGAACATAATATATAACAAGTTCACCAAACTCACCATCTCACTCCTAATCACTAAATCCTTTAAATTCTTCATCCTCGGTGTCGCTTCTGAACAACTCCGCCAACTCCGGAGGTAGACGAAGCGCCGCTTCCTCCTCTGCGTGGCTGTCGTCAGACTCAGCATCAGTTCCATTTCCAATTATTCCGCTCTTTCTCAGTTGTCTTTATAGCCTAAGTTGTTAGTGGTAATGTTTACATTTTAAATTGTCAGTGGTACAGGTGCAGCAGATGCTGGTACACAAGCCTAGAGCGCCCCCTAACCAACACCTGAAATATTTTAATATATAAGTCACACCTGAGTATACGTCACACCCCGAGCCAGACTATGAAAAAAGTGCGATTTATAGTCCAGAAAATAGGGTAAATTACATTTTTAATTTGTTTATAATACATATTTTAATAACCTAAATATCTCGCCTCATTCTTATTTACTCAGTCTGGTGTCTTGTCTTGTTCTCGTGGGATTTGTGTCTCGTCACACTTCTACAGATCGGTGTAAAACGTTCTATGGACAGTCAATAAATTTGTCAAATACTATGCAATCCTAATATACACATATTTGACCACTGCTATAAAATTCGTACCAACTAAAACGGTTTAAAGTGCTGTTTTAACATCAGGGCATCATTCAAAGTAATGACATCCAACAGTTGTACTCCAAGATCAAGTTACACTCACCCAGATGCAAGTCATGGCCTGCTTTCACCTTTGACCTCTGACCTTTTTGTCTGCGATTTTTGTTTTTATGTCCATTTTATTTGTGCACTTTCTGCTCCCTGCATTTTACACATTCAGCTCGCGTTACCTTACGGCACCTTTTGTCTCAATTACAAAAAGTGTTCCTTTAAAATGTGGAAAAATGGAAGCTCCTCATTAAAAACATTAGTGTCTCTTTTTTTCTTCTTCTTCTTCTTAGTCTTGGTCCTGTTTTGAAAGTGTCACTGGTTTTTGGTTTAGTCTCGAGCCAAAGCCAAATGAAAGGAAATACCAGAGTAAGTGCAGTAAAGTGGAGAGACCTAACACCTGTCCCGGGCCTACGTGACAGTCCACCTCATCCTACCAAGAGCCGCTGGGTACAGGTTTAAACACAAGTGGGGATTTCCTTTATCGTATTCAGTTACAAAGCCACATTAATGAATTAGAATATGGTGGAAAAGTCAGTTTATTTCAGTAGTTCAGCTCACACAGTCAGATATTTTGTTTATTTACTTGATGGGTTGTGTTAATTATGACATACAGATAATAAAAAACAAAAATCAAATGGACTTTTCCACAATATTCTTAATTCAGAGATTGTCAAACTGTTCAGACCAAGTGCCACCTCAGAAAATATTTGGATTTTAAAGAACCAACTTGAATGGGATAAATAAGGAAATACAAGGGACTAAACCAGGACTAAACCAGGACTAACCCAGGACTAACCCAGGCCTTAGCTAACACTAAACCAGGTCTAAACTTGGAATAAACTGGATTAAACCTAAGCCAGGTTTCAGCCCGAACCAAGACAGGACTAGACCACAATCAGGGCTAAACCAGGTCTAAGTTTAGACTAAAACAGGACTAAACAGCAACCAGAGCTAACCCAAGGCTAAACCAGGTCTAAACCAGGTCTAAGCCAGGTCTAAGCTAACACTAAACCAGGTCTAAGTTTAGACTAAAACAGGACTAAACAGCAACCAGAGTTAACCCAAGGCTAAACCAGGTCTAAACCAGGTCTAAACCAGGTTACGCTAACACTAAACCAGGATTAAAACAGGACTAAACCTGGACTAAAACAGGACTAAAACATGACTAAACCTGGACTTAACCTGGATTTAAACTGAATTAAACCTGAACCAGGTCTAATCCCGCCCCAAAACAGGACTAAACCACAACTGGGTCTAAACCAGGCCTAAACCAGGTCTAAGCTAACACTAAACCAGGATTAAACCAGGACTAAAATAGGACTAAAACAGGACTGAACCTGGACTGAACCAGGACTTAAACTGAACTGAACCAGGACTTAAACTGGACTGAACCAGGACTTAAACTGGACTTAAACTGGACTTAAACTGGACTTAAACTGGACTTAAACTGGACTTAAACTGGACTTAAACTGAACTAAACCTCAACCAGGCCTAAACCAAGTCTAAGCTAACAATAAACCAGGCCTAAGCCAGGACTTGAACTGAACAAATCTTCAACTAGGGCTAAACTCGGTCTAAGCTAACACAAAACCAGGTCTAAGCCAGGACTAAAACTGGATTAAACCTCAGCCAGGACTAAACCAGGTCTAAACCAGGACTGAAACTGTTTTAAACCTGGTCTAAACCTCAACCAGGACTAAACCAGGACTTAAACTTGACTAAATCTGGTCAAACCTGCACTAAACCTGGCCAAAACCTGGACTAAACCTTAAATAGGGCTACACCAGCACTAATCTAGAACTAAATTAAAACCATTGTGAGACAGAGACGATGCCTTCGTGGAGGTCTGAGCTCCTCCAGTCCATCTATCTTTATTTTTCGTGTTGGTAAAATCGATATATAGCTTTATTTTTTAATAAAAGCCTTTGTTGGCCTAAGTTAACCCAACACCGTGTCTTATAACGGAGCAGATACAGAGTCTACAGAGGTTTGTTTCACTTTGCCACAGACAGGAGCTGGACTGAGAGGTTCTGAGTCTGAACGAGGTGAGGCTGGCATCCATTTCACTCCTAGAGCCATAAATCTGTAACTTTTGAGGTAAAACGCAGTGAAACATTTGCTGGTTTGTATCTTTGGACAGTTGAAACGTCACTAAAATAAACCAGGATCCTGTGATAAAACAGAAATGCGTCCAGCTGAACGAATAGACTTTGAATTTGGTTGGATACGAAGAGTGTTTCTGAGGAAGCGCGTTCAGACTCAGGTGGTTTTGGGCAGAAGCTGGACGAAGATAAGAAGCTAATGTCAAAAACGGAGAAACGCTGGCTTCGATTTTAGATATTAGGTTTTTATTAGAAGACGTCAAAGAAATTCAGAATCAAATGTATTGATGTCGAGTGCCCTGTTGGAAACCATCTCGTCAGATCTTTGAAGTAACTGGGTTGTAGTATTGTAAGGAGTTCAGCTAAGGTTATGCTAGGGCTCTGCAGTTAATATAGTTTTAATCGTGATTACTATTTTGGTTCCCAACGATTACAAAATCTATATAATCAAGAAAAAAACAACAATTTCAATTGGACACTGAATGACTCTCCCTTCCAAAAACCTGCAGTAAAGCTACTTGGTGAAGGTTTGTTTACTTTCTCTAATGCTAGCTTGCTCTTATCGGGTAAAAGTTAAAATTGAATTACTGTCGTTGTGTTGTGAAAGATTTACTTTACAGTGCTGTCAAAGCTACATGCGCTCTCTCACGTTGTACATGAATAACCGTTTTAAATAATCGTGATTAAACATTTTTACATAATCGAGCAGTCCTGGGTTATGCTGCAATCTGGGAGCAGAGCTGAAGATGCCGAGGTTCTCTTTGTTCATGACGAGAATAACCTTCTTTCTGGTCTGACTTAGCGCTTTTTCTTTAAGTTTTAAACTGATCAGAAATATTTGGTGGCTCAAAATCTTCTGCAGTTCACTCTGAGCCCAATGTCTGGAAATCAATCTTTAATTGTTTCCTCTTATAAATCTTGCTAATGCTAATGCTAACCCTATGTTAACATTGTTATAATTTAGGAGCCAAGTAGGACTGTAGTCGACCAAACTTACACTTAGCGCAGCGATAAACGAGCAAGGGGATGTGGAAATTTACAGCCAGCTACTCATCCTGGGGTCCTTTATTAAAAACATACACTATACATTAGTGCTGCACGATATGGCGAAAACATGCGATATTCGATAACTATGTTGAAAATTGCGATAACGATATTATTGCAGTATTTTAAAATAGAGCCTACTTTTTGAACATAGTAAGTTAAATTCACTACATTTCACAAAAATGTAAGTTCCTGTATTTACAAGTCAAAACAGCGACAAAATCAAAACTTAACACAGACTAAACCAGGAATAAAACAAGGCTAAGCTGTGACTAAATTAATTAAATTACCACTAAAACTGGACTTTTTAAACATTTTTATTTAGTCACAACACATGTTCTTTTAAGGCTCTGGTGGAAAATGGTTCTTCAGTGTAAATCTCTGTCAGATGGAAGACCACAGTGTTATTGCGATATAATAAATTTGTGCGATACTGATATTGCGATAACGATAATTTTGCGATATATTGTGCAGCCCTAAAACTGGGTTGGAAAATCACATGCCTACAAGAGAGGCTCTTCCCATTGCATTTCTGCACACTAAAGTTTTACTACTACTGATACTACCACCACTTCTTCTGCTAGTACTACTAATTCTACTCGCTTGGAATAGTTGTATGTAAATGTCCGTTTGGTATTCGACGCAGACATACATTTACACTCAGGAAAAACCTTGTGTGTTTTTCTTTTTTGTCTCTACTTTGTGCTTTCAGACGATGTTATTTCTGCTCTCCTTCCAGCTCCGCAGATGAATAAATTAGCTTAAAGTGTTTGTGCTGGCTCCGAGATGCGCTGGAGGAAAAAATGGCCGCCGTTCCGTTTATTTATTCTTTGTCTACGCTTGTGTCTGTGTGTGTTTTAGCTCCACGGAGGTCGACGACATGATCCGAAAGTCCACCAACCTGCTCCTGAGCCGCACTCTGAGCAACTGCCTGCACTACGGCATCAAGAAGAAGAACGTGGGGCTGGCAGAGGTACGGAAGAACAAAAAAAATTATGTATTAAATGGTCTTTGGGGGAAAGGTCCGAAATAGTTTGCACAGGTTCAATGTTGGGCCTCATTTACTTTGACAAAAACAGTTTCCTTTCCGACTTGATTCCTGCAAACGTTCAAAAGTTCAAGTGCAACATGAAGCAAGTTACTTTTTTTATTGTATTGTTTTCCACTTTTAGCTGTGGCTTTTAAATCCCTGAACACAAACGGTTCATATGTATAGGAATTTAAAGTGGAGTAAATAAAATGTGGTACAAACTAGCAAAAAAACTGTGAATAACAAATAAAATAAAACCTTTTAAATAGAGGTTCTATTTTATTTAGTTTTTTTATTGTTTTTCTTAAAAAAAAAAAAAAAAAATGTAAAAAAAAATAATAATTCCTTGCTGTCCACACTGAATGCCACATAAAGGTATAACACAGACAAGAGTAATTTAAAAAAATAGGCCAAAAGGGCATTAAAAAACATTCAAAATTCTATAGAAATGTCAGGTTTTGTACATAAATGTGACTTAAAGATGGAATAAACAGAAAATATTTTTTTCTGAAAAGCTTTACATTATGTACAACTCTACAAAAGAAAAGTAAAAGAAAAAAATATACATATTTGAGAATTGTTTGAGGAAAGTACCTCTCTTTATTTTTTATTCTATTCTTTTTTTTTTTTTTTTATAACTTCATGTAAGAGATCAAATGCTTTGACATGGTTTTAAAAGACAGATGCTAAAAACTCTCTTTCCCAAATCTGTGTATTTGAAAATAAAGTTTTTACTTAACAAAATATCTGTACAGGATGGTAACATGCAGTGTAGGGCTGACAGCCTTAGGTCGCTTAGCCGACAATTAGTCAGTGACGTCTTGTTCGAAAATAAAATTTTATTATTTTGATTAGTTGCAGCCACTCTTTGCATTAAAAGAGGTGGTCCAATTTATAAATTACTTATTACATAGTTACTTATTACTTAAGTACCTTGTATTTTTTATTACATTTAAGATAATGCAGATTTGTTAAAGATAAATTAAGATTAGATAAAATATATTTTACTGTCAACCTTTCTTTGTGTCTTATTACCTAATTAGTGTGACGGCACTTGTTTGGCAACCCTGAATCTTTTTTTTAATTTATACTTTAAGATTTTTTTATTAAACACCAAAATAAAAGCCAAAAAAAAAATTGCCTCATTGTCTTCATAGCAATAGATGTTCCATGACTTTTTCCTCCTTGCTCGTTGTTGAAAAACCTCTTATCGTACATCTTTATACTACGATACATGAACTAACCCAGTATTTTTTCTCCCATAATGCCCTGTGTGTTTGTAGCTGGTGCAGGTGATCATCAACACCACTCACCTGGAGTACAGCTGCCATTTTCTGGAAGAGTTCATCTCCAACATCACCAACGTCCCGCCAGACACGGCCAACGCCACCAAACTCTACGGCACCTCCACTTTCAAGGTACGTCCACCAAAACTGTTTCTCTGCCTTCATCTGAGCCTCTCCTCTGCGTCCTCTTCTCTCACCTTAAGCTGGGGACACACTACACGATTTTATAACGATTCACAGTTGCAGCGAGTCTGTTCCAGTCAACACTAGTTGCAGGGAATCGTAATCACCAGTCGGCCCTGGAATCCGTTAGTATGTGATGTTCAAAGACTCGAATCGTTAAGTGTGTGCGCTGCAAAAACCTGGCCTGACGTCAGTCGCAAGCAATGAAACACCGACTCTGGACGCACTCCTGTAGTGTGGGCTGTTTACATCCAACTGGGAATTCATGGAGTCCAGCGGCCGATGAAAAACAGTTGATGGGACACAGGAAATAGCGTCAGGACGCAGACGAAGCAACAGGAAGCGGCGGGAAAATATAAGCGGAAATTTGAAGAAGAAGAAAACATAAACAACCCTGGCAAACACCAAGGAAAGTTGAGCGCTACCCAAGTGAAACTGGATACATGGCCGTTTTTTCTTTCCCTTTTTCCAAACAGATTACTACGCACACAACGGCAACAGCGACCCAGGGAGCGTCCATCTTTGTTTACCATTTAGTTCTCGCGAGTTCCCCGCCAGAGTTTGCTGCGTTTGTTTGGCGTAAGTTGCAGTTACAGATCTTGTAGTGTGTGAGGCGCAGTCTTTCAGTCGTCAGAACTAAATTTGCTGAAACCAGTCGTTAGTGTGTGCTCCATGTCTTTACAGAATCTTTAACGACTGAGAAAATTGTGTAGTGTGTCCCCAGCTTTAACTAACTTCATGTCCTCTTTCATCTCTGTACATGTCCAAACCATCTCTATCTACACACTTTATCTCCAAAAACAGAACTGTCCCTTTAACCATTCCTGATCCTATCCATCCTCATCATGAACAAAGAGAACAGAGGCTGAATCCGAAAAGGGAAAATTGTCAAGGAACTTCCTAGCTCCTTAAGCTATAACCGAATGTACATCCTCACCCGGATTGTCTTCTCAGTAAGGAAGGAGTTAGGGAAAAGAGCTTCATTGCTTCATTATTTACCGTATTTTCCGCGCTATAGGGCACTCCGGATTATAAGGCGCACTGTCATTGAATGGTCTGTTTTCAAACTTTTTTCACATATAAAGCGCTCCGGACTAAAAGGCGAAACAAAACAGTCAGATAAGTCAGTCAGTCAAACTTTATTCAACGCGTTCACCATAACTCCCAAACTTGTTCAGTTGTAACGCATGAATAAAAAACACAATCTGAGATCACTAAATCAAACGATAGCATTTTCACAATAACTCATAACTGTTCAGTTAACGTTATAACAAAATACAACACAATACTCTCACTTTTTCAGTTCATTCCTCGTCCACAAATCCCTCAAATTCTTCATCTTCAGTGTCTGAGTTAAACAGTTGGGCAATTACAGCAATATTATGGTGAAGCACAGTATGTGTTACTCCGCGATGCTCCTGACTACGGTAGCCGTAAATAAATTCATATTTAAGGCGCTCTGTCGTTTTTTGAGAAGATTGAAGGCTTTTAAGTGCGCCCTAAAGTGCAGAAAATACGGTAGCTCCTTGAGCATAGGAAGCTCCAGAAGTTCCTCACCAATCAGCGAGGAGCTATCCCATAATTCACTGCTCCATCTCTTTCTGAACTCGACCGAGTGCGGCCGATCTCCATGTGATGAGTTGAAAGTGTCACTGCCTCAGACTTTGTTCCATAAAATGATCTGAATAAACCTGACTTTATAAAAGACTTAAAGCCTCCACAGAGTCTGAGTCTGGCTCCTGATAAATGATAAATGATTATTGTGCGCCGCTGTGAGCTGCAGCTGCTCTGAGAACTTTTGTTTACATTTTAGAAAAACAAAACTTAAAAACCACAGGGCTAATTAGCATAAATCCACAGCAGTGTTCAGTGTGGCTGTGTTAATGCTGCTGACTCCAGAGCAGAGGGCAGAGCTGCTGTCGCTGAGTCTCAGAGAATATTTATCACAGCCTGTTCTGTGTGGATTACAGCAGAGTTTCAGGGTTAAACCTGAGTTTGTGTGAGTCACAGATGATTCTAGAGTCTGCGGAGTTAGTGCAGAGCTCGTTATTTAACAGAGCAGTAGCTTCTCTTATATGGAGATGATTTCTGTACATTGTAATGTTAAAAGATCATTAAAATTAGCGCTGCAGTGGATGATAATCCACTTGTAGTCCATTGTTGTAGTTTTTATTAAACAGCTGTAGGTCCACGTGACTTCCCTTTTTGTTTCCGCTGCTGGGTTAGGATGTTCAGATCCTCCAATGAGCGCTGAAGCTCGTTCCCTCACTGCAGTAGGACTCTTACTGTTGACCTCATGACGTATGTTCAAAGGTTAAGGAACAGGAGGCAGGAGCTACAATTTTCCCTTTTCGGATTCAACCAGAGACATCTTCAGCTAATATTCTAATAATATTCTCTAACTCTGTCTCGTCCCAGGATGCCCGTCACGCGGCCGAGGCTGAGATCTACACCAGTCTCAACGCCAAGATCGACCAGTTCCTGCAGCTGGCGGATTATGATTGGCTGGCGCCGGTGCCGGGCAGCGGGGCTCCGGTCGTCAGCGACTACCTCACTGACCTCATCGCCTTTCTGAGGAGCACCTTCAGCGTCTTCACCAATCTCCCTGTGAGTACCGTATTTTCTGGACTATAAGTCGCTCCGGAGTATAAGTCGCACTAGCCAAAAAATGCATAATGAAGAAGAAAAAAATGTATACAAGTCGCATTTTTTGGGGGGAAATTTATTTTACAAAATCCTACACCAAGAACAGACATTTCATGTTGAAAGGCAAGTTATAGTAATAATAGAATAGAGAACAACAGCTGAATAGGTGTGCGCTATGCTAACGTAACACATTGATGGTTATTCAGCTACATGAAGCATAAACAACGAACTGAACAGGTGTCTCGTATGTTAACGTAACATATTAACAGTTATTCACATAACTATAGCATAAAGAACATAATATAACAAGTTCACCAAACTCACCATCTCACTCCTAATCACTAAATCCTTTAAATTCTTCATCCTCGGTGTCGCTTCTGAACAACTCCGCCAACTCCGGAGGTAGACGAAGCGCCGCTTCCTCCTCTGCGTGGCTGTCGTCAGACTCAGCATCAGTTCCATTTCCAATTATTCCGCTCTTTCTCAGTTGTCTTTATAGCCTAAGTTGTTAGTGGTAATGTTTACATTTTAAATTGTCAGTGGTACAGGTGCAGCAGATGCTGGGACACAAGCCTAGAGCGCCCTCTAACCAACACCTGAAATATTTTAATATATAAGGCACACCTGAGTATACGTCACACCCCGAGCCAGACTATGAAAAAAGTGCGACTTATTGTCTGGAAAATACAGTAGTTCTGCTCAGGGTTTATGCTGCATTCACTTCTGTGTGTGTCTGGCCCTCCACGCCTGAATCTCAGTTAAAGCTCCTGTTTAAGTTCACGAAGCAGTAAGAAGACTGAGAATGAGCCAAGGTGGAGTAATAGACGCGTGTTGTGATGTGTTTTACTTCTCATAATTTCAATTACCGTTGTCGCGGAGTACAAAGCTGTCAGGCACTGCGCTGTAGGAGGGGAGACACATCGCGCTCTGACGCACACGCGTGGACTGAGAAGGGGTGGACTCGAGTCGATGTGAGAGCAGGAGAAGCGGAGCATAGGCGGGAACATGCTGTAGCGCTATTCATTTACCTCTGGTCGCTTGGTCTTGTTATTATTTTATTTATCTTTATTTATACAGGGAGATCCCAATGAGAGCCCTGGACTCTCTTTTTCATGGGTGCCCTGTCGTCACACAAAAATGCAACACAAACAAGCAACAAATTTAAATTCAAGACATACAGTACAAAAGGAACAGCTTAACAATTCATTTATAAAACAAGTACATTTATGTGTACACTTTAAAATGTGAAAGAGGCACCAGTGTGTCCAGTCTAAGATAGTTTTGAGGGTCATTCCATTTGTGGGGAGCATAAAAACAAAAGGCCTTTTGTTTGTTAGCATAAAGCTAAAGGAAAGCTAATTATATTCAACGGTTTGTGGGAGTTTGCATCTGAAGAACAGCCTAATATTCAGTTCAGCAGAGGGCTTTTTTCTCTCGTTTTCATTAAAATGTTATTTTAATGTGTCATTACTTAAGTATGACAAGTAATATAATTATTTTTTACATACTACTACTACAGTTAACCACCAATTAAACCAATCTTGGTCACCTCTAGAACAGCAGCATGTTTTACTACCTTTAAAGCGGAGGTTTGAGCGTTCTGAGGCCTCAGAAACTCAGCACCAGAGAATACAGGATTACTCAAAAAGGCGTGAATGAAACAAAACACAACTCCAGGTCTGTTTTGGATGAGGGAACAACAACATAACACAGTAGAAAGTCATTTTTTTAATGTAATATAGCCCCTTTAATATCCCATAGCAAATGAATGTGAGAGTGAAAGGTTGTCAGCACACGGGTCACAAGCCTGGGTACTCTTTGGGACAGTCCCCAGCCTGGAAAATTGGAGAAGGTTGCATCAGGAAGGGCATTCATCTTTAAAGCTCGAAAGCAGAAAAAGAAGCGGTTTGAAGCTCAGCACATTTTTCTTGCATCGTTTACGTGACTTGTTTATGTCCCGTTGTTGCTGTGTCTAGACCCCCGTTATATAAGCCCAGTCCCATAGGCCGGTCCCGTTTTCTTGCTGCGTTGCCGTTAGCGGGACAGTCTCACGCACACACACACACACAGGTCCGTGCACAAGCGGCTTTAGCCTGAGCTGGTCATAGTTTGAGCTTGTTACGGATCGTTAACATGGGGCTGGATAAGCTCTTTACAGGGTCAGCAGGCCCAGGATTACACTGAGCTCAGGCCATTGACTCCGCACCGAGCACATTATACACACTACGCAATACAACTTCTACTGAGAAAATTATAGTTACTGATTAATACTAGCAGGGGCGTAGCCAGGATTTTTTTACTGGGGGGGCAGCCAGGTCCTGTCATTTTATTGTGGTGGCACATGGCAGATTATTATTATTATAGGAATAATACAAAAACTTTACAGTGCGTCCTCATTCAACTGTAGTTTCTCCTCTACTCTTCTCCATCTCTCCTCTTACTTTTGATCAAAATTAATAACAAAGTTATTGGAAATAATTATCTCTTTTGTAATAGTTTTTGAGTAAAAGAGACACTGGACCTAAAAAAAACAAACAAACACCGGCTGTTAGCAGAGAGGTAATAAACCGCGCGTCTTGTAATGAAGCCTAAATGCTTTTACAAACTTTAACGGTGCATATCTCTGTGATTCCTGAAGCTATCAACGTGAAATAAAAACTGACACAAAGCTTGAGCTCTTATCTGTCAGGAGGATTTAGCTGCAAGCCTCTGTGTTAAACCGTTTGTTTTACAACAGCTGCGTAAAGACGTAACGTCAATCAGTCACACCAGCCTCATTATGGACCTGCGTAGCCGTTGTGCAGGAGGGGGCCGATGGGGTGGCCAAGGTCTGACCAACAGGGGCCATCGCCACCCCAGGCCCCCACGTGGCTACGCCTCTGAATACTAGTACTGCAGAAGGTACACACCTCTACATAAGCTGCTATGATGTGTTTTATTGCTTTGTTTTTTTGTCATATATACTTAAACACCAGCTCCAAAAAACATTTTTTTCCCATAGAACTGTTATTTAAAAATGACAAAAAAAATGACTAACCTTCTTTCTGGTCTGACTTAGCGCTTTTTCTTTAAGTTTTAAACTGATCAGAAATATTCTGTGGCTCAAAATCTTCTGCAGTTCACTCTAAGCCCAATGTCTGGAAATCAATCTTTATTTGTTTCTTCTTATAAATCTTGCTAATGCTAATGCTATGTTAACATTGCTATAATTTAGGAGCCAAGTAGGGCTGTAGTCGACCAAACTTACACTTATCGCAGCGATAAACGAGCAAGGGGATGTGGAAAATCTTACCTGAGTTTATTGTTTATTATCAGGATTGCCATTATCTGAAATTTACAGCCAGCTACTCTTCCTGGGGTCCTTTATTAAAAACATACACTATACATTAGTGCTGCACGATATGGAGAAAACATGCGATATTCGATAACTATGTTGAAAATTGCGATAACGATATTATTGCAATATTTGAAAATGGAGCCTACTTTTTGAACATAGTAAGTTAAATTCACTACATTTCACAAAAATGTAAGTTCCTGTATTTACAAGTCAAAACTTAACACAGACTAAACCAGGAATAAAACAAGGCTAAGTTGTGACTAAATTAATTAAATTACCACTTAGACTGGACTTTTTAAACATTTTTATTTAGTCACAACACATGTTCTTTTAAGGCTCTGGTGGAAAATGATTCTTCAGTGTAAATCTCTGTCAGATGGAAGACCACAGCGTTATTGCGATATATTTAGATTCTTGCAATACAGATATTGCGATACCGATAAATTTGCGATATATTGTGCAGCCCTACTATACATTGAATATCTTATCCATGAATATATGCCATGGATGACAAGCACAGATTAAATACATTTAAATAAAATTACAATTCATACAAAAATAATGTTAAAATGTATTTCAAAACCTACAATTACAAACCATACATGTTACACAAACAAGAGACATCACATTTATTGGATTATACTATAGATGGACTTTATTTAACAGTCCTAGACACATTTATAACCTGTGCGTCCCGGGACAGAATTTCTCCTTTAATGTGGTCTCCATAAGGTTTCTTCTTTTATTTCCATAGCTGTTTTTTTAAGGGAGTTTTTCCTTACTGAGACAGGGATGTCCTGGGTCTGTTTAGTTTAGTGTAGTTATTGTTTGTGTTGATTATGTGTTAAGTCTGATTGTGTGTTTACGTTTGATCAACTGTTTGTGAAGCCCTTTGAGGCGACTTTTGTTGTGATACTGGGCTGTACAAATAAGACTTTATTTCAGCGGATATAAAGCACACAGGAACATTTTACTAAAGTATGCGACCAAAAACAGCCACAGTGTGCACAAAAACATCTGAAAACGCCACAGAAGAGCTGTGAAAGCGGCTTCAAAACGACGGTTGTAGTCTCCGAGAGTAGAAATTAATAAATACGTCAAAGTGCCTTGATAGGTGTGTAATAAATTAAGACTGTGCTAAAATGGGCAGTTGTGTTTGTATAGAAGGGATAGTAGTGGTTCGATGAGAGTCGGGACACTATAGATAGATTCCGGCCAGAGAATCCCTTTAATCAGCTTTATTTATATTCCAGCATTCCACATGCATTGTGTGTGTGTGTGGTCTAAATGAACAGAAAGAGAAAAGAAATACTAAGAGTGAACATTCTTAATACAAATATTCTACTAAAATAATAATAACATAAATCAAATGACAGTGTATTAGCATTCTCCTTGTTACTCATAGTACATAAATACACACATATATATACATTTCTACATTCTACATTCTACATTTCTTCTATGTGAAACATAACTAATCAAATATTAATGAACCATTAAGCTGCATATAATTAGCAAACAACTGGCTCACAGATCAGGAAATTGACACAAAAAAACTAGCAACCCAAAGGGAGGAGCCCAGCTATCAGCACATGCCTAACACAACAAAAGTCCTTATTAATCACCTAAAAGTAAAACATAAACATCAAACTTACATAATTCTTCATATAACGCACACAGAACGAACAACGGGCCTGCTTCTGCTCTCTGCTCTCACGGAGAAGCGACAACCAATTAAGCACCGCGCTGTTCATGCGCTGCTCACATGATGCGGCGTTTAGGTGCACTGTGTAAATTTGAGAGTTAGGCGAATGGGCTTTTGTACAGTGTTGTTTGTGATTGAGTATCACGTAATTTATCTTCCTGTGTGCTTTATATCCGCTGAAATAAAGTGCGCTGGGTGACGGCTTTAGTTAATTGACACAACAATATCCCGCATCCGCGCTCAGCCATTAGTGAAATATTTAACACACAAATGCTAAACCCCTTGTTTGAAGGATAAAACTGTGTTAGTCCACAGCAGCGTTAGTTTGGTGATTTTATTTTGCGATTTGTACAACATAAATATGTTTTTTGAAGCTGCCCTTGTCCGGCTGCTCGCTTACAAGCTGTGACCGGAAGTGGATCATTCCGTTTAGCCGAATGCGGAAGTAGGTAGCGCATAAACACTATTCACTGGGTGATAATACATGTTTTAAAAAGTTGACAGCAAATTATAGTTTTATCCAAAAGTCAGAAGTTATCCAAAAGTCCAACATGAAAAATAAGTTATCAAGTAATGAATTAGACCAGCTTTACTGATGCAAAAGTGCATGCCATTAATTGAAAAACTTAGTTGACCAAGAGCTCACTGAGTAAATAGTTGCCTAAACAACCCGTAACAGAGTGGGTAGCGTTCTCTCCGGCTTCCCCAAAGGCGTACATGTGTTAGGAGAACTGGTCAGTGTAAAATGCCCCTAGTGAATGAATGTGAGAGTGAATGGTTGTGTGTCACTGTGTGTCTCCAGTCACCTCTAAAGCTGGGGACACACTACACGATTTTTTTGCCCGATTTTATAACGATTCACAGTTGCGAGTCTGTACCAGTCAACACGAGTTGCAGGGAATCGTAATCACCAGTCGGCCCTGGAATCCGTTAGTGTGTGATGTTCAAAGACTCGAATCGGTGCAAAAACCCGGCCTGACGTCAGTCGCAAGCAATCAAACACCGACTCTGGACGCACTCCTGTAGTGTGGGCTGTTTACATCCAACTGGGAATTCATGGAGTCCAGCGGCCGATGAAAAACAGTTGATGGGACACAGGAAATAGTGTCAGGACGCAGACGAAGAAACAGGAAGCGGTGGGAAAATATAAGCGGAAATTTGAAGAAGAAGAAAACATAAACAACCATGGCAAACACCGAAGAAAGTTGAGCGCTACCCAAGCGAAACTGGATACATGGCCGTTTTTTCTCTTTCCTTTTTTCCAAACAGAGAGCTGCGCACACAACGGCAACAGCGACCCAGGTAGCTCCATGTTTGTTTATCATTTAGTTCTCGCGAGTTCCCCGCCAGAGTTTGCTGCGTTTGGTTGGCGTCAGTTGCAGTTACAGATCTTGTAGTGTGTGAGCCCCAGTCTTTCAGTCGTCAGAACTAAATCTGCTGAAACCAGTCGTTAGTGTGAGCTCCTAGTCTTTTCAGAATCTGTAACGACTGAGAAAATCCTGTAGTGTGTCCCCAGTTTAACAGGAATAAACATAAGATGAATGAATGAATGAATCTTTAGGATGTACAATAAGTAATAATGCAGTGTAACCTTGTCCACTGTGGGCACCATGTAGTTTATACATATATACTTAATTTTATGAACTTTATACCTAAATAAACTGATGAAAGCAACACCTCTTCCCTTATTTGAGCAATATTTGAGTCTAGACCCTTGTTGTAAAATCCCTGTCCCCAGTTTGTTCTTGTAATATGATTTTATTCGCTTCGCCGGTTCATATAAGGCTTAGCTTTAGCAGATTTGTCGGAGCGGGTCACAGGGCCATAAGGCCACACACAGCCGTGCCTGAGCTAAGTGTTTTCAGTTTTTTTAAGCTGATTTCCTGGTCCGCCCCCCTTCGGCCCCCTCTTCGGCCCCGGACGTGACCCTGTCTGAGTCTCAGTGGCCCCTTAAGTCGATCAGATGTTATGGATCTAAACGCTGGAGCTCTGGCGGTGTGACCCTGTGGACAGAGAAGTGAGCGGAGACGGAGGGAACGGTGGAGAACAGGACGTAACGAGGGGAAAATGCTCTGTCAAAAAATACATAATGTTACATACATAACTCTAAAGCTGCTAATGTTCCTACAGAAGTTAAAAATAATGTTTTAATGCCGTTTGTTACACCCAGTGTTGCATGTTCTGGGAAGTCCTTGCCTAAGAAACAAAAGTGTATCGGGCTGGTAAAGCACGTACCCATGAATCGGCCTATGTTCCCAGTTTGCTCCATGCCATTTCCCATCTTTCTCTCTGAGTTTAATTGTCTCAAAAACATAAAAAAATCAAAACAAAAAATATTTTCAGGGTTTCCATAGTGCATTAAAAAGCATAAAAGTCATTAATTTGATTTTACAAACATTAAATAGCCTTAAATGGCATTAAAAAGCAGTAAATTTGATTCCAGGCATTAAACAGGCATTAAAAATTTAAAATAGTTTTGAAGTAAAATCTCTGACATTATTAGTTTTATTTGTGAATATAAATACGTATATATAAATAATAATTTAACTATTTAATTTTTAATAATTAAACCATTTTCTTAAACTACACTAGCATGATAAACAGTGGGGCGAGTTGGCTTCCAGTGGGACTAAATTACTCAAATATTGGATGTTTGACTTTGAACATTATTGGTGCTTTATGAACTGTACAATACTTGCAAATAAATGTTGACAATTTAAGCTGCCGCGACTGTATGTTTGTGGCATTAAAAGGTTAAAAATTGGGTTAAAAACATTAAATTAGACTTGGTGATACCTGCAGGAGCCTTGCTTTTTTGAGGCCATGCTTACAGTTATTTCATTGTAGACTAGGCAGATTCTCAGGTCATGTACAGAAAAATGCATCCCACCTTAAACCCAGGAGAGGAGTAGACATTTTGGATAGAATGAGTTATCATCAAAATTATATTTTGTAACAAAGTGCCATGGTTTTATCCAAGATGCTCCAAAGACCAAATCTGTGGAAAAAAAGTTTGTCATGGCTAAATTTGGTACACACATCCAGCACAAAAAGTCTCTGAGGACCATGCCCCATCTCCAACACAAAGATGGCCATTTTGAATAATAGAGGCTGTATTTTTTCCTTTTTTTTTTTTTGCAATTTCCATCCCATCTTAAAAAAACAAAAAACAAAAACAGAATAGTCAAATTTAACCCACATCATCTACACAAATTCCCCCAAACAGTAAATGGTTCTTACTCAGAAGTACATAGATTCCCTGAAACATTTAAGATTTATTACATCTGAACATTTTCCCCTAACAATAATTAAGATGTAATATAGCGCCACCTACTGATGACTCTCTTCACCACTGTAGGCGTTTCTAATGATCTAATCCCATTGTCATTGTCAAATTAGTGTGTCTCTATTATAAAGGCACTAAAAAGACTTAAAAAGACTTAAAAAACAAACCTCAGCCAAAGCGTTGTCTTAATCTCATAATGGGAACAATATAATGCCAAGGATCTTCTAGTTCAGGGGTAAATGCTCTATCCGTTTAGCCACAAAGCCCTTATATACTTTAAAAAGGGGGTCATTTCAGTGGAAAGTTGAAAGTACTTTAACAAACTCGACCCGACAGGCTTCAAACTGAGGCCAAATCAAGAAGACATTTCTAGGATCAAAAGTTGTAGGATTTACTAAAAAAAAAAAAAAAAATTATACTGACCCCTTGTGGCTGGAGTTTGTATCTTTGCCCCTATCCTTGAGTCTTTAAAGAGAAATTCCAGGATACAAGATAAGACAAAGTTAACACAAAAAGTGGTGGTCGGATTTTAAGGAAATTTTCAGGAAAGGTCAATAATGGACCAAGGAAGAAAAGACTCCACACTGTCCAAATTGCATTACCTCTTAAGTACCTTAAGGGTTACACCGACTAGACCCCAGTCTCCAGTTGTTTCAGCTTTGAGTCTAAAATCCCAGAGTTATGCAACGGGCTCAGAGTCGACACTGATCTAATAAATGTAAAAGCTCACCGTGACGCTGCGAACGCTACAGCTGAACTTCGGCTAATCCCCGGCGCTAATAAGACCCGCTCAGAGGCTCCAGGGCTAACCAAACAATCCTAATCGAATTGGAGGAGACAGAGGTTTGGGAGCGGAAATAACGGTGTGAAAACTCAAAGGAGAAATTTAGGAACCGTGTTTGTGCAGAGTGGGATCTGAGACACGTGTTTGGGATTTACAAAAGTATCAACAGTGATGCCAGAAAATGTCACTGGAACAGATTCTGCTGCTAATGTCCTCAGTGATGTGATTAAGTGACATGAGGTCAACAAAGCAAAAAATAAGCAGGCTATGGTGAAAAAAATGGAATATCCCAACACATTACATTGCTTAAAGGTCCTATGGTGTGTTTTTTTATTTTTTTTTCAGGCTTTCTAAAATAGTTGTGGACACCTTAGCATTAGTATTTCACATTTTATAACTTAACTTTTTCTTTAGGGAGCTTTTACTTTGACTTTATAGAGAACGCTTGGATTAGACGTCTGTCGCCCCCTGCTGGCATTAGCAACTTGAGGCTAACAGATAGATGAATGAGCCGACTGCTTTGTAGTGACAGCAGTTTAAGGCTGAAATGATCAGAATGAGTCCGGTGACGGTGTATGGGCTTTAGAAACGCACAGGAGCACTTCCTGGTTTCACGTGTCTACGTCGAGCTGTGAGATCGAGCGTTTTCAGCTCTGGAGAAGGGCAGCGCCTCAGCGTACAGGATTACTCAAACAAGTTTGAATTTAACAAAACACTACTCCAGGTCTGAAACAACATAATAACATGGTTAAAAGCTTTAAAAATGTCCATTTAGCAGAATTAAACATGTCCCAGTGATTGTCAGCTGGCCTTATTAAGGGTTAATGGAGTGGTTTGCGCTCCTGCCTCTCAGCAAGGAGGTTGTGAGTTGTGGGTTATATTCCCATCTCTGTAAGTGGAGTCTGCTCGTCAATTTTGTGTACCAGCATTTTTTTGGAGTGGTGAATGTCATTTGGTTTCTTTACCTTCATCTCTAATTGACTAAAACTGCTTTTAATCACATTATTATTGTTAGAAAAATAGAACAAAATTACCTGGGAAAAAAACAAAAACAAAAAAACAAACATGTTTTCACTGAACTCAAATCCTTCTGGTCTGTGTCTCGCTGTAGGGAACCCCAGTAGAACATGCCACTTTGCCGGTGAGTATCTGACTGTGATTCTAACCGAGTGGAGTGTCTTTAACCTTTAATAACACGACGTAGACCTCGGCCTGATAGAGGACCAGTTTTACTAACGTGTGTGGCTTTGTTCAAACAACAGCGCCATTTCAACTGTGTTTTGCATTTTGCACCAATAACAATACTTTGGTAGTGTCTCACCTTGAATTTTGACTCTGTATGTTTTTAGGATTCACAAGCAATTATTAGAACAGAAAGCAGACCCACTGCATCAAAGTTGGTCTGATGATGTAGGTAGGAATGGACATACACCATTCAGGGATTAACAATTATGCAATTATTAACTCCTTATGTGCAGTGTCCCTGACTCACCTCTGTTTAATCCTCGGGCCACTTTTGATTCGATCGCGACCGCTGCAGACCGGGAACACAAACCTGACAAAGCCAGACTGTAACATTAACTGTAGAGTCTGGGGACGGTCCATAGACAGAGCTCAAGCCTAGGGATGTCATTCAAACTGCTTCCACACGTAACAGACCAGCGCTCTGACCAATCACAGCAACGGACAAGCTGAGCTTTGTTAGCTACCAGCGGAGCTAGCTGGTATATGAGACTTTTGCCATAGCCGGTCGGCAAAATAGCAAATCCATCCTTCTTTAAGACGAATGATTTGAGTTCTTCTTTCTGCTCCACTTTCAAAGAAAAACCCAAATCTAACTCTTCCCAAACTGAGGTCAAGGCCGATTCAAACGAGCGCTGTTCGTTAGCCACAGCCATCGTAGTTGTTCTGCTCTGCACCTTCGCCCAGCCCTGTCGTCATCGTGCTAAGCCCCGCCTACTCCACTCGCTACACACCCGCTACACAGATAGAGCGCTGTGATTGGTCCCACGAAGCGTTCACTTGCCGCCTTAATGTATCCCACCCACAAACAGGAGTCATGATGACGAGATAATCTGTGTTGTTCACCTGTCAGTGTTCATAATGTTATGCCTTATCAGTAGGGCTGCACAATATATCGCAAAATTATCGGTAATCGCAATATTCCGTATCGCAAGAATCTAAATATATCGCAATAACGCTGTGGTCTTCCATCTGACAGAGATTTACACTGGAGAATCATTTTCCACCAGAGCCTTAAAAGAACATGTGTTGTGACTAAATAAAATTGTTTAAAAAGTCCAGTTTTAGTGGTAATTTAATTAATTTAGTCACAGCTTAGCCTTGTTTTATTCCTGGTTTAGTCTGTGTTAAGTTTTGATTTTGTCGCTGTTTTGACTTGTAAATACAGGAACTTACATTTTTGTGAAATGTAGTGAATTTAACTTACTATGTTCGAAAAGTAGGCTCTATTTTCAAACATCGCAATAATATTGTTATCACAATTTTCAACATAGTTATCGAATATCGCATGTTTTCTCCATATCGTGCAGCCCTACTCATCAGTGTATTTTTAAAGGCAGATTCTTATATATACACCTCCAAATACTGCGTTGTTGTATTTGGACGACCTTACCTTTAACCCATATCTGCTTCCTCTCCCTTAAATCTTAAAGACGATCCACTTTTTAAGTCGAGAATCTCAAACCTCCAGGGCCCTCTTCATCTCTTTGTCACAGTTTCAGCCCTTTCTCTCCTCAGTTATTGTCATCTCTCTCATATGTTCTCCCTGTTCCTCTGCTGACTTCTGGCTGCCCTCTTGGCTTGTGTCGTTACCAGTGACAGTTTCCTGGATGAACTTTTCACACCGTGTCCAATCTGATCCAGGAGTTTACAGACTGCTCTGGTCCTTAATCTCTTCGCAATAAACAAATACAAAAAAAAGGGGCTCGATCAGGAGAGTGGATGGAATACATCACTATAGATATTTATCAAAGTCACTAAAGTGGGTATGTATCATTAAAGCCAGTTCAAAAAAGCTGGGGCAACTTAGTTTACTCTAAATAAAAACTAGATTTTATTCACAATAGACCAGTCGTTCCCAAACTGGGGCCAGGGGGGCAATAGCTTAAAAAAAAAAAGTAAAAATCTGTAAGAAGTTATATAATATTACTTTGAGGCAAATTTTAGCCAGCCGTCTTTGTTTTTGTTTACTGTTTTTTTTTTTATAGAGATCTATAAAAAGAAAAAAAAACATGAAATGGTTTTGTATTTTTAATAGATAAGAGTAGGGATGCACATTTGCACATCTTTAAGTGATTAATTGGTAGTTTTAACAATTTTATTTATTAACCGTTAACAACCGGCTTGACCTCACCTATCATTACATTTTATAAAGAACAGCTCATGAACCATAATAAAAAAAAAGTGGCATAGCCTTGAATATTTTTGGAAACAGCTGCTTAATTTTATGTTTTATTTTCCATAACTCTCCAATGGTACTGTACCTTTATTGTACAGCATAAACATTAATTGTTAGTATTCCTTTAAATCAATTATGGGCATAATGCTGATTAACTGATTAACCACTAACACCACTTGATAAAAGTGAAGTTTATTGTTCCTCATGGTTTTTTTATATTTTTAAGGGGGCTGCGACATCCTGACTTTGAGAATGACTTCAATAGACTATAAACAACAATATATCATCTGTTGAAACAGAAATATTTTACCATTTCATAGAGAATATAGCGCATTAAAAATGTTATGGCAGCAACTTTTCTCCAAAAGGCTGGGACCCTGTCATCAAAAGGCTGAAAAAGTGAGTGGTATTATAGATAAAAAGTTGGCATTTAAAACTAATTGGGTTAGTTGTCAACATTTCAATAAGATGTCTGGATATAAAAGAAGCATTTTCCTCTAGAACAATTTCGGTATGTTCTAGTTTTATATTCAGGACAGTACTAAGACCAAGACAAGGCCGAGACTTTCAAGGTTGAAGACAGAGTTTAGACAGAGACTTGTAAGGACTGAGACTGAGTCGAGACAGAGACCAAGACAAACCTGGACCAGGTCGAAACCAAACCCGGTGAACTAACACTAAATAAAGAGAAAAAAGTCAGTAAAAAAAAGTTCAAATATTAATGATTGGTTTAATGATCTAATGCAAGAGACTCCACAAACAAACAGAGAACATTTCCCTGGTTCTTCTAATGTCGAAAACTAATTACCGTATTTTCCAGACTATAAGTCGCTCCGGAGTATAAGTGGCACTAGCCAAAAAATGCATAATGAAGAAGAAAAAACGTATATAAGTCGCACTGGACTATAAGTCGCATTTTTTGGGAGAAATTTATTTTACAAAATCTGACACCAAGAACAAACATTTCATGTTGAAAGGCAAGTTATAGTAATAATAGAATAGAGAACAACAGCTGAATAGGTGTGCGGTTTGCTAACGTAACACATTGATGGTTATTCAGCTACATGAAGCATAAACAACGAACTGAATAGGTGTCTCGTATGTTAACATAATATATTAACAGTTATTCACATAACTATAGCATAAAGAACATAATATAACAAGTTCACCAAACTCACCATCTCACTCCTAATCACTAAATCCTTTAAATTCTTCATCCTCGGTGTCGCTTCTGAACAACTCCGCCAACTCCGGAGGTAGACGAAGCGCCGCTTCCTCCTCTGCGTGGCTGTCGTCAGACTCAGCATCAGTTCCATTTCCAATTATTCCTCTCTTTCTCAGTTGTCTTTATAGCCTAAGTTGTTAGTGGTAATGTTTACATTTTAAATTGTCAGTGGCACACAAGCCTCGAGTGCTCTGTTGCAGCTGTCAGTGTGAAAGTAACAAATATGTGAAATATTTTAATATATACGTCGCACCCCTAGCCAGACTATGAAAAAACGTGCTTATAGTCCGTAAAATACAGTAATTAATTATGAAGAACAGCATTTTCGCATGTTTGGTGAATAAAGTCTCATACTTAAATAAGACCAAAAGTAAAACCAAGAATGAGTAAAACTGCAGCTGAGACCGAGACAAGACCCAAAAAGGTCCAAGACCGGTCTCGAGCGCTACAACACTAGTTCCTCGATGCTAAATTGCAGAGTATCTCACCATTGATGGTTCATAATAAGATTCAGAGAATCTGGAGAAGTTCTTGGTCAGTATTGTGACCTTGGGACCTTCAAGCAGCACTGCATTTATAAACAGATTCTGTGCTGGAAACCAATGCATGGATCAAGAACAGTACTTTGTCTAAATTCATCCCAAGTCTAAATTGACAGTATATTTGAACATGTATGCAACATCATTAAACAGAAAGTTGTAGAATAAAGTCAAAATCTTGTCCAAGTGAGAAGAGAGAGCCACCTGTGCATAGTTTAAGCACATCTGACTCTACAGTAGACATGGAGGTCTGTTAGCTCAGTAGGTTAGATATTTGCTTTTGTTTTCTTGATCACGTGTTCCTTTTATTGCCTGGTTCTGTTCATATAGACTGTAGAGCTTTGGCCCCCAGAGGACCCACCTGGTCGCCAGCCTCGCTCCGGACATGTAAATATAGTTAGTGGATTTCACGGCGGATCAGCTCCGGCTCTAAATGTGGCGTTGGGGGGGATTTCCGGTCGTTCGAACAGATGTGAAGCAGTGTGTAATTAGATTTACTCAGAGACCACGGCCTCTTCACTGACCTCTGTGAACTTCAGACGTTTTAACGCTGCACAACGACCGGGTTTAGGTGGAGAGTATTGGTCAAGGGCACATTTTAAAGAAAATTAATTTATATTATGGTTTTAAATGGTGTCTTTGAATGCGTTTGACATCTTACCACATTTTATTATACTTTGGGCTAATAATATGAAGAAATACAAATTAGATGACTGTGTTCCCATTATTGAGAAGACTATGGTGGCCCACTATAATCTTAATTTTCTAAAAACAAGCTGGACAATGAATTGATGAACAGGTGATATGTTTTTTCTTCTTATATTATCATTAACACTATACTGTGCTAAAAGGACTACTTAAAGATTGTATTAACTGACATTTCTACTCCAAAAAAATGTATTTAATAAAAGATTTTATTAAGGATCACCTGTCTCAACTGGAATCTGTAGGAAATACTGGATAAATGGTTAAATTTTGTGTAGACCAGCAGCCAGTGAGAGTCACACAAAGCTTGTTGGTATACTTTAACATGTCGTCTGTTTAAAACCTTGATAATAAACCCCAGATAACATTCATTTATTCTACTGTTTACTGGCAATATGAAAGATTACATACTTTTTTGTTTAATCTGAAAACATAACTCAGTATTATCTACAAACTTGGATTTCCTTTGGTCCTTATTTAACGGATTGCTTCATATTGTAAGCACGCAGTCACCATTAGGCTGTTCCCTTCACAGACCTCCGTTTCACCGGGCGCTCTGTATTAATGCGTTGTCATGCACTTCCTCGCACGCCGCCGTATTCTTATTACAGTGCTTCATCATTCTGACTGCACCCGAACGCACCACGGCTGTGTCTGTAAATGAGGAGACCCGTGTATGTTTGTGCACTTTTGACCCCGCTCTAACGCAACACACCTGAGTTTTGGCTGATTACAAATGCTCACAGTCAACACTGTCATTTACAAAAACCTAAATATTGTTGTAAAATAGGCCAAGTGGAATAACATCCTATAAATAAAATAATTGTGCAACTTTAAATAGCCAAATTGTTGCAAAGTTAGAGGTTTACGGAGCAGTGTATGGGTCTCAAACTAAAATAAATTGAATACATTCACTTCAAATCATAATAGCAAGCTCCTAATCTCTGACAGTTGCCTGGAAAAGTCCTTGAAATTGAACTCAAAGGGAGAGATTTATCAAGGTATCAAATGAATAAGACGTGTTAAAAGCGGCGCAAACCCAAACGCACCACAGATTTTGCTTTGGTGACTCAATGAATATTTAAAACGAATCTTTGTGCCAGAATGCACAAAATTTAAGGCGGAGAAAATGCAAATTAATTTTTTTGCACTCACTGTTTGATGTATCACGACTATGGAGTTAAAACTGTGTGTAAATTTATCAGGAGCAGGTGTAACAGTTGTCCGAAGAAAAGAGTTATTTGTGCACAGAAGGGGCTTTGAAAATAACTTGTATTGTTTTAAAAGGGCTCATTTACAAAGAAACAACTTTTTTCTGCAATGCTGTGTTCTTTAGTTTCTCTCATATTCTAGTGAACTGCAGCTGTCTTTAACGCTGGGCTTCCATGAGTCTATTCTGCGTCCTTTTAAAGTCCTCACAGTGGAGTCTGAGGAGTCTTTAAACATGCATGATGTCCCCAATGCGATGCACCTCTTGCCCTAAAATTGCGTCGTCCTGCGTCAAACTTGCATAGCTTCTATAGAAAACACATTTTCTCCCTCCCTGATACACTCACTGTTAAAACTGAGGTGTGTTTTTCTTTTAAGTCTCTTACACATCCATCTCTTTGTTTGCTGCAGTTGATTGACAGGCTGCACTGAATCGAATAGCTGTGGGCTCATATTAAAGCTGCACTACCTGATTTCTTTTTCCTTGTATTTTGGTAAAGATAATTATTTAGTTATTAGTGCAGCGTAACAGAAGTCATCTGAGAAAAAATGAGACTCTGAGGTCATCTGTGGGCTGTGTTATAAAGGTTTTTGTTTTAGAGCGAGGGAAGGAACAGTTTAACCAATCATACGCTTTCATAGGACAGGAGCGCTCTGATTGGTCAATACATCCTTTATCTATCCACAACTAGAATCTATCAGGAATAATGTGAAGGAGCTGTAAATTCATATGTTATTCACAATATTTTTATTTTTTATTTTAAAGAATTAAAAGCAGACTCCAGATCTGTGCTGTGTTATTGTGACAGCTCCTGGCTGTGGACAGACTTCCAGGTTTGTGTGAGACTGTGACGAGAGCGTCGCCAAGGAGACGAATTAGGAAAGGGAGAGTGTATCATTCAAACTCAACATCACTTTTACAGTCACAAAATCAGGTAGTGCAGCTTTAAGTCACAAGCAACACTCTCACATAGAGCAGGCGCTATTTTATTATCAACACTCGCAATCTGACACTGTCTTAATAAATGTGGTGGTAAATTGTGGTAACCTTATGATTAAAACCTTTCACATGCATTGTTTGCAACAGTATTTAGACTTACATAAAGCGTATGTTTGTTGCCAAATAAACAAGCTCACCTCAGCTGCCACTGGCCTCAGTTCAAATCCCTGATCAACTCAGAAAATCTTTCCTTTATAGAAAACTCAGAAAACTGAATTTATACATTTAAGTTTGTTTTTTTTTGAAGTCGAGTGAAAGCATTGACCATTTTTAACCATTTTTGACTTTAATATCTGTTTCTTTATTTCTGCTTGTATTTGCCATAGACCAGGGGTCATCAATTAAAATTCAATGAGGTCTCAAGCGAAAGTCCGGAACATCACAAGATTACATATTGCCTTGAAAAAGCATTGAAGTTACATCAACATCTGTCTACAGCAGGGGTCTTCAACTACATTTGTCTGAGGACCAGGATTTTTCTTGGCAGACACTGAGGGCCAGACGCTCTCATAAAGGCAAGCCATCAAGGCAATCTCAATCAAACTTGCTGTGCAAGTAGAGCTTGAGAAGAGCTACAAAATGCATTTGAATTTTTTGTTCAACAAGGTTCTATGCCAGAGAAATGAGCAACATCGTTTTATTGCAATTTTGAGTTTTTCAGGCTGAGGTAAAGCGTTTTTGGATGTTTCCTATGAACTGCAGAGTAAGAGCCCAGACTGATAAAAGACGGTTGGGGACGCACTGAGCTGTCCTCTCAGGACTTCCAGAAATATCTTAAGGTCAGATCTCACAGATCTGTAGCAGAGCTGCGAAAATGGCCTTTAATAAATTGACAGTGAAAACCGTTAAAGATTTGTTTGTTTGTTTGTTTTAAGAAAATAAAAAAGGCAATCTCAATCAAACTTGCTGGGAAGGTAGAGCTTGTGGAGAGCTACAAAAGCTGTTAAAATTTTTGTTTAATGAGGTTCTATGCCAGAGAAATTAGCAAAACATTTTTATTGCCGTTTTGAGCTTTTCAGGAGTTAAAGCGTTTTTGACTGTTTTCTATGAACTGCAGAGTAAGAGCCCAAAACTACCTGGAAACACTCTCAGTTGGACTCTGAGTTCATGGGGATGTTCTGGGGGCCGGATGATAAGCTCTGGCGGGTCAGATGTGGCCCGCGGGCCGCCTATTGACTACCCCTGCCATAGACAGTTCCCTGAAAAACCACACTATCTGCACAATTTACTCCATCGTGGATTTTTGAGTGTTTACAACCCATACAGACCAACAGCCCCTGGCGATGCTTTATTTTCAAACACGATTGTCCAAAGCATCATAAAAAACATTGTAAAACTGTAATTTCAGCTTCCTCCAAAAAGTGTATACTGCTTATCAGAAGTTTTTCTCTAAATTCCCTCTCCTGTGTGTGTATGTCCAGGGTAAGGTGGCGCAGACGGCCTGCATGTCGGCCTGTAAGCACATCTCCACCTCTCTGCAGCAGCTGCTGCTGGACCCGGAGCTCAGGCAGATCTCTTTGGGAGCTCTGCACCAGCTCAACGTCGACGTCAAGGAGTGCGAGAGTGAGTGTCCACGCTTTTATTTAAACATCTTTTTTTTTTACGACATGGAGGAACCACGTAACCTATATATCTAACCCATAAGTGATTCCTAGCTCGTCCAGTTTCTTGTCCTGTCCCCTTGTCCCGAGTTTTGTTGAGGTCAAGTCTGTGTCTCTGTGTTTGAGGTGAAAGAGATTAGCTCCAGCCATGGTTTTTTTCCGTGTCCTTCTCTTTAAAAAAAAAAGCAGTCAGTTTGTTTTACAACGGACCAAGTGACGCTCGAACATCCCATCACACTGTGCACAACAACACATCGTACTCTGGGTTCACAAATGGTGGGTGGGGAACCAAAAGTGGGTCATAGGCAGGTTGAGAACTAGGGCTGCACAATATCTCGCGAAATTATCTTTATCGCAATAACAGCTAACGCAATATCAATATTGCAGGAAAAGAAATAGAGATAGAGATTTATACTGAAGAATCATTTTCCTATCTAGCCTTGAAAGAAAATGTGTTGTGACTAAATAAAAATTTTAAAAAAGTCCAGTTTTACTTGCAATTTCCTTAATTTAGTTAAAATTTAACCTTGTTTTACTCCTGGTTTAGTCTGTGGTTAGTTTTGACTTGTGAATACAGGGACTTACATTTGTTGTTTTAAGTGAATTTAACTTAATGTGTCAGAAAAGTAGGCCCTATTTTAGAATATCGCCATAATATTGTAAGATGACTTATTTTTGCACTGTTTATTTTATTTATATGCCTCTTCTCAATTCTGGTAACACTTCAAACAACCCAAAAATACAAGTGTTACAATATCATTATCGCAATTTTCAGTTTTTCTTCCATATCGTGCAGCCTTATTGAGAGCATGTTTATCTTTTTTATTTACAAAGACAGCTGTTATGAAACTGAAAATAGCTGCTAAAATTGTAAAACGCTAAATCCAGAAACAGCAGAGGTTCAGAAGACAAGGAAAACAAAAAAAACACTGACTGGTTTCAATATCCTGCACATGTATTTGTCTGCCAGTCTCACTTCTCACCCCTCTCTCACTCCTGTCCCACTCTCCCCTCTCTCCCCTGTCCCCCCCGTCCCATCTGGGGGTGTACTCTTGGGGGGGTGTTCTCTGTTTTTCCCACAGGTTTTGCCAGAGCCGGTCCGGTCGCAGGCTTCCAGGGCGACACGCTGCTGCTGGCCTTCAGTGACTTGAGACAAGTAGGTCTTTGTGCCTCGTGGTTGGTCCTGCTCCTCACTATCTCTGCTCTACCTCACTGCGTCTCCCACTGGTTCTCCTCCTGTTTTTGCCTTTTCTGAGTAAGCTTTTTTTTCTGTGATCACGTGATTTTGCTGACAGTTGGCAAGTCTTATCAAACAAACTTTTTTTTGACATGGTTATGGGTTACTTGGCTTCTCGTTAGTGAAGTGTTAGTGGTTAGTTCCCCCTTCTTTGGTGCAGGAGGTCAGGCAATCCATTCTCCAACAACTTCAGGCACTTTAGGCCAGTGTTTCCCAACCAGGGGTACGGGGACCCCTAGGGGTACACTAGCACTTTACAGGGCGTACTGTATTTTCTGGACTATAAGTCGCTCCGGAGTATAAGTGGCACTAGCCAAAAAAATGCATAATGAAGAAGAAACAAACGTATATAAGTTGTATGTTTTGGGAGAAAATTCATTCATTCATTCATTCATTCATTTTCTACCGCTTATTCCCGTTAGGGGTCGCGGGTGACTGGAGTCTATCCCAGTAACTTTGGGCCTTAGGCGGGGCACACCCTGGACAGGGGTCAGCTTGTCGCAGGGCTGACACAGAGACGAACACAGACAGACAACCATTCACTCTCACATTCATTCACTAGGGGCAATTTACAGTTACAGTGTGATGGTGGTCGGCCCGGGGCTCGAACCCACGACCTCCTTGCTGGGAGGCGAGAACGCTAACCGCTCTGCCACCGTGCACCCCAAAATTTTATTTATTTTCACAAAATCCGACACCAAGAACAGACATTTCATGTTGAAAGGCAAGTTATAGTAATAATAGAATAGAGAACAACAGCTGAATAGGTGTGCGCTATGCTAACGTAACACATTGATGGTTATTCAGCTACATGAAGCATAAACAACGAACTGAATAGGTGTCTCGTATGTTAACGTAATATATTAACAGTTATTCACATAACTATAGCATAAAGAACATAATATAACAAGTTCACCAAACTCACCATCTCACTCCTAATCACTAAATCCTTTAAATTCTTCATCCTCGGTGTCGCTTCTGAACAACTCCGCCAACTCCGGAGGTAGACGAAGCGCCGCTTCCTCCTCTGCGTGGCTGTCGTCAGACTCAGCATCAGTTCCATTTCCAATTATTCCGCTCTTTCTCAGTTGTCTTTATAGCCTAAGTTGTTAGTGGTAATGTTTACATTTTAAATTGTCAGTGGTACAGGTGCAGCAGATGCTGGGACACAAGCCTAGAGCGCCCTCTAACCAACACCTGACATATTTTAATATATAAGTCACACCTGAGTATACGTCACACCCCTAGCCAGACTATGGAAAAGTGTTACTTATAGTCCGGAAAATACGGTACTTGGAATTATTTAAAAATATGATAAGATCTTTTGTGATCTTTTTATATTAAACTATTGAAACTTATGAAAGACGAGCTCAAGTGTCTCATTGACGATTGATTAAAAATTCATTAATAAAATAAGGAGAAAATACTAGAAATATTAAATTATAAAAAAAATTTCAAAGGAGAGTTATTTAAATTTCATTAAATTTTCTTGTCAATTTATTATATCTATATTTTATATACTATATATTTTACTATTTTAGTTATATAGTAAAATACGTAAATGTGAATCAAGTTTAAATTGTTATATTTTTATCAATAATTTTATTATTTTAAGGGGAATTTATTTGTTGCTTGAATTTTCAACACAGATGACTATTTTATGAGCGCCCTTTAAAATATTAACATGTAAACAATTGAAGGGTTACGCAGAGTATAACAAAAACTTCAGGGGGTATGCAACACAAAAAAGGATGGGAACCACTGCTTTAGGCTACTCCTAAGCCCGGATAAAAAGAGAGGGTTGCATCAAACGGTCACAAAATGATCACATTTATACAGAACTCGTCTAACTCCATGGGCACATTCACAAACACGCCAACCTTCTGGTTAGTGGACGAACGGCTTTACCATCTGAGCTACCAGGAAGGGCATCTGGCATAAAAATTTGGCAAAAAAGAGTATCTCTGCTCAACTATCAACTATTTCATCTTCAAAGGGGATATAAAACGCTTTTATTCAATCTTGGTCACCTCAGAACAGCAGCACGTTTTACAAATTTTAAAAACGTGACTAAAAGAAAACATTTACTTTTGACATAAAGAAACAGGTGAAGCGACCAGCAGAGGGCAGCAGAGAGCAGCTCTATTGTTCTCTTTTGAACGTAATCGGAGAAAAAAAGCACTTCACTTAAACTTTTTGTCTGATTCCATTTTACAATCAGTGGAATCAGTGGCAACAGAGCTGTACACAGATAAATGAATGAGAGCAGACTGGATGTAGAGGGCTTGTTGATTCGTCAGTGCTTCCTGGATCGAGCGACCGAGCGTTTTGAGGCCTCAGAAACTCAACGCAGAGAATACAGTATTACTCAAACAGGCGTGAATAAGCAAAACACAGCTCTTGGTATGTTTTTGATAAGGGAACAACATTATAACATGGCAGAAAGAGAGGAAAAGTCAGAATTAGTCAGAAATAGTTTTATATTATCAGATGTGTGTGTTTCTGTTTGTGTCTCTGTCCATTTGAGGTAGGTTTTAATGGCATAAATTCATTGTCCTTGCCTTTTTTTTCCCCAGTAGAAACATACAGTATTCACACCTTGTCATTTATTAGCACAACGGCCACTTTGGAGGCAAAAAAACCTCACACTTTTTCATCCACCAACTCATGTTTACATGCTTTTTCCATTCATTAACAGGTTCAGAAAGTGCAGATTTTGAGAAGCGTTTTTAAGTTAAACAGTCCCATTCGTGGTTGAGTGCGTCGGTTCCTGGGAAAAGCGACTCTGAACCAGAAAAAGGCGGGACTGGACTCTGCAGAAGGCGGAGACTGACTTTGTGTCCAGTGTTTATGAGAATTCCCAGAGTCTGTGTGGCGTGACTCGAATGTGTAATTTTTGTGACAAAGTGTATGTACAGGTCAGACAGGGACAAGCTGTAGAGAGATTTCATTTGTTTATTTTTTTATTTATAGTACATCATTTGAGAGTTGTTCTATTATTATTATTAGAGTAGAAGCATTAGTAGTATTAGTAGACATAGGACAAAAGAATTCATATTGAAGGTGGAATTTACTAAAAAGGCTTCAGGCTTAATCAGTTTTAAATGTCCCATATTATTGTTTTTTTCAGCCTTTTTGAAATAGTTTTGGACACCTTTGAATTAGTATTTCACGTTTTATAACTTTAAATAATGTATATGTGGAAAACGTGTAATTTTTGGGAGCTGTTACTTTGACTTTTAGGTGTCTGTCGCCCCCTGCTGGCAACAGTGGGGACTGGACAGAGCATAAAATGGCTATTTAGCATGGCTATTAGCAACATGATGCTAACAGTCAGATAAATGAGCTGACTGCTTCGTAGTGATGGAGGTTTAAGGCTGAAGTGATCAGAACGAGTCCGGTGACGGTGTATGGGCTTAAGAAACGCGCAGGAGCACTTCCTGGTTTCATGCGTCTACGTAGAGCCGTGAGACCGAGCGTCTTCAACTCTTGAGAAAGGCAGTGCCTCAGCATACAGGATTACTCAAACATGTGTGAATGAAACAAAATACTACTCCAGGTCTGTTTTTGAGCAGAACACAACATGATAACATGGTTAAAAGCTCAAAAAAGTCAATTTAGCAGAATAGGGGACCGTTAACTTTTTGAAATATACTCAAATTAAAGATAATTATTTTGGTTGCAGGCAAAATATATTTACATTTTTTGGGGCTAATTTTGAGCAGGAATGGAAAAAGTATCTCAAAATCAGAACTTGCCTAAAAATATTGTTGGTTCAAAATACTACAGGGTTTCTGGAGGGTATTAAAAAGCATTGAAAGCAAAAATTAAGGCCTCAAATGACATTAAAAAGCATTACATTTTATTCCAACAGGCCTATGACTTATGATAGCCATTGAGTGCAAGCTTTCTTCGAACCAGACCAAATACAGCAGATGTTCGACAGTGGCCGGCTACTGCAGCAAAATGTGAGAGCAGGGAGAAAAAACGCTGCATACCTTTACTCGAGTGTTGTGTGAAAGTAATAGTCGCGTTCAAAATGTGAAAAAATACATTAAAAATAGTTAAATTAGATTTGCAGCCATCCTGTACTGTGACTTAAGGATCTCAGAAATGTACACAAGTAAAAGTTTGTACCTGAGTCTTACCTTAGGCCCTGGATTTAATCAAAACTAGGATCTAGACTTTGACCTAGATTCTGCCTTTTAAGAACCCTCTAATTCAGATTTTAGTCAGTCTACATGAGATCGCCCCCGTCCGAACATAACCTCTATTTTGCGTCCACAAACTGGGGCCCTTTTTGACGCCTCTGTGAAAGTCGCTCTCTTAAATGCGGCCGGTTGTTAGCGCTGGTTTGTCCCGTTTGGTGTGTCCCGTTGGTGTTCTTGCTCCTTGACAGCGGATGACGGATTGGCCCGGGACGAGGCAGGGGGACGATGAATGAGCTCCGGGACAGAGACGGATGGCCCATTATCTGTCCGTCAGCGCCGCTCTTTCTGCTGTCCGGATGATGCATGCCTCTCGATTCGGATCCCGGAGCAGCGGAGCAACGGGGCCAAGCAAAAATCGCATTCAGCCCGCATCAGTGTTTACTCCGGACCCTTCCAAATCCCTCCCGACGCCATTGTTTTTTGGTACCACTCTTATCATATCAAAGGAGCGGGGCACTTTTAACACATCTGCCCCAGTGGCATGTTCCACTATTTTTCATTTTTGCTTGTCAAACGCCGCGTCGTTTTTCACCCGTTTGACGCTAAACGCTCGATAAATCATGCTATAGGGGACGGTTAGGGTTGGTCGGCGTCCAGTTGGGACCCACTGGTTTTTGGGACTGCGCCGAAATTCAGTTCCGACTCCAAAGACTGGCAAAGTTGGGGCGACAACTTCCTTAGGAGAATCATGGACAAAAATACGCTAAATTGCCCCAACAAAAGAAGAAAAATCTAAATTAGAAGCACTCGAAGAGAGGTAGACCTCTGCCAAAGCAATGTTAATAAAGATATAGTGCCCAGACCTGGACTCAAACTCTAAGAATTTCTAGTTCAGGGATAAATACTCTTTCCATTGAGTCACAGAAACCCTTCTTACCATCTCACAATGGTAAAGAATCTACTAAAACTATCATATTCTACATTCTTTTAGGGAGTAAAGTTAGTTTCTTGGGTCCATACCTTAATAATTTGGCCCGTTACTGACCTTTCCTGAAATTTCCATGACAAAATAAAAGATAAAATTCAGTATTTATTAAAGCACTCTTAGTTATACCTAATAGATTCCTAACCATACACTGTAGGACGACAAAAGGGTCATTTTGTGTGAAATCAACCATTGACCATCTTGGATTTTGCTTCCAACTTCGTCAGCGTCTGTGTCACCTGCCCCAGTGGGCCCTTCTTCAACAGACCAATTATTATATTTAGCTTCAAAATATCTACAATTTTCTGCATTTACTAACAAACGTATGCTTCTTCCTTGGCGTGGTGTATCCCGGCTCTCTCCTGGATGTCCTGTCACGTCTCTGCTGTTTTGTCAAATAAAATCTGAAGACCAGAAAGATATTTGGTTAAAAAAACTAGACAATTAATGTCTAATAAATCAGAAATGGTCTTCTCTCTTCAGTAAAGTTTCGGTTGAAGTACCATCACAAGAGTTTATCTTTTCGCAGACAAGATGCCTTTTATTGTAGAGCTGCACAATATATCGCAAAATTATCGTTATCGCTAATATCCGTATCGCAAGAATCTAAATATATCGCAATAACACTGTGGTCTTGCATCTGACAGAGATTTACACTGAAGAATCATTTTCCACCAGAGCCTTAAAAGAACATGTGTTGTGACTAAATAAAAATGTTTAAAAAGTCCAGTTTTAGTGGTAATTTAATTAATTTAGTCACAGCTTAGCCTTGTTTTATTCCTGGTTTAGTCTGTGTTAAGTTTTGATTTTATCACTGTTTTGACTTGTAAATACAGGAACTTACATTTTTGTAAAATGTAGTGAATTTAACTTACTATGTTCGAAAAGTAGGCTGTATTTTGAAATATTGCAATAATATCGTTATCGCAATTTTCAACATAGTTATCGAATATCGCATGTTTTCTCCATATCGTGCAGCCCTAATTTATTGTGAAGCAAAAGTTACGAAATAATTTTTTAATTTACAGTATTTTGGTTGGCCATAACTTTGAAATTATGTCACAAGCCAGTGTACTCTTTGTGCCAGCCCCAAGTCTGGATAAATTTATAGGGTTGCATCAGGAAGGACATTCAAAGTAAAACCTATGCCAATATGTATAGCACACAAGGAGGCAGAGAATTTGCTGTCAAAAAGCAGAAATAAAACACACAACTAATGGTGCATTCATGTGGTCTTTGGAAAAACTCAGAAAACGTTTTTCCGAGTTAAAAGATTCATCCAAAGGCCTGCACAAGTCGGAAAAAGCACTTGTTTTAATACATCAGCTCTTTGATTACTGAACAATAACTCTGTTGGCCCACATGTGGTGACGTCAGTATCCCGACTTTCTGAGATAAAAGCACATGAACATAAACAAGTCGGAAAAACTACTTCTCATCTCAGAAAGACGAGCCCCCTAGGACCACATGAATGCAGCGTAAGGGTTACAGACTTCTCACTGGGAACACAATTCAGAAGTTTACTTTGCAGAAGCCTTGATTTTGGCCCGACGCGCTCCCATTTGTAACTCTAATTATCTCACAAACTAAAAAAGATCGCTACTTCTTTGCTGAATTTCTGGTCTGTCTCAGCAGACTCCTCTCTCTCCGTCTCTCTCTGCGCTCTCAGATTGTTTCCACAGATATATTTTCCTCTAAATTTAGTCCTGATTGTGCTGTGTGGACCTTTGGCTGGCCTCTGTGAGACTGTGGCGTGGCGTCCAACCAAGAAAACGCTCCGAGACGAGATGTTTTACTTTTAAACTGTTGTGGACCAGATGCTTGACATTTTTGGGAGTCATATTTCACTATTAGAAATGCAGTATATGTGTGGCCTGTAGATGCACTCTGAACAAGTTATTTCCTGCCAAAAAGTTGTGAAAATTGCGTAGGGTTGTTTTATTTTCACACTAAATCGTATTCAATCTTCCCATGGTGCTGGAAATCCTTTTTGGTTTGATTTTGGATACAGTGCACTGCTTTTTAAACAATTTCAAGGCCAATTCTTTGACCGTTATTTTACTAACATTTGTTTTAAATCCCTTTACTACTGATGATTTTTTATGTTATAAATTAATGTCTGTCATTCTGTTGCTGTAAGTTGATGGTCACTACAGAAACCTGGCCTATATTCTGCTTTTATTCATAATTATAAACCAATCTTGGTCACCCCTAGTCTTTTGAACATAATTTGAAGAAAAAAAAGGAACTTTACTTCCTTAAACTTTTTATATGATGACATTTTATTACAAAATGACAAAATGTCTGTGAGGAATCAGTGGAAATAGAGCTGTGCACCGTTTTTTGGATAAATGAATGAGAGCAGATTTGATGTAGAGGGCTTCTTGTTGATTGGTCACTTCTTCCTGGAGTAAAATTCAAGCTTCATTTTTCTTTTCTTTTTTTTTAAACTTCTAACATGTGACATAAGAACTGTGTATGTGTCACAAACCTCCTTTCAAGTTTCAATTTATTTGGCTTGTACATAAGTTTTACCCCAAGAAAAAACACTTATGGTTAGTTAAATAACACAGTTGGCACCAGAAATGTATATATTGTATAAAAAGACACATAACCTTTTTATCTCACTATTTGACTGAAGAAAGTAATAAAAAAAAATCTTTAAAAAAAGCATCCATCTCATTCTGGTATTTAGCATTAAATAGAAATAATTTTGATCGTTCTTACTGACCTAGAACATAAGAAGTTTAGTCTAATTTAATGTCAGACAGTGAGAAAAAAAAATGGTTTTGTTTGTTTTTATATAGTGTTCAACTGTAACGCACAAGAAAATTGAAGACATTTTTAAAGAAAGAACGTTTGATTTTCGCCAATTCCTTCTCCAAATATGGATGCCTTCTGTAAAATGGCCTGTGTTGGTAAATAAAAGTAATCCAGATTTAACTATTGACAAGGACATTCATCAACAGCATCAGTTTCTACAAAAAAAATAAATAATTGTGTTTGATATTAAGGGAACGTACAACTATATTATCTGTTTCTGATCTATTCCCATCCACTTCATCTTCCTCATCTCCGAACATTGTGTCCTATTGTCATCCCTTTATTGTCCGTAATTCTCGATGGTTCTTTGTTTCCTGTGGATCATTAACCACCTCCTCCTGCCTCTTCTCTTGTGTGTCCATCACTGTCTGTTCCCCACTTTATCGTTTTTGTTTCTTGTCAAATTGGCTTGCGGCATTCCCACATAATTTAATGCCTGTTATTTCAGAATCTGACAGCTTGTATTCATTTTACACTACCATTGGAATATAGCCGCATTAAAACTGTTGCGCTATTTTAATTTTAATGAGCGGACTGTTGCTTTGTCTGAAATTAAGGCCAGTTTTCGTCAACACTTTTTCTTCCCCCTAGCCCAAGCTTAGATAGATAATTGATATTTATTTGCTAATTACCAATATATATACATAGCAATGCAGATTTACTATTTACATTACTTAAAAAGCAAGGAGAAGAAATAACAGTACAAGATGCTTATGTAACTAGAAGATGACAGAATTTATTATTTAAAAAAATATATATTTTTTGCAATAACCCCAAAAACCTTTGTTCTACCCTCTTACTTTTTTTTTTAAAAGCAGGAGAGTCTGGTTTCTCTGCCATAGTGAGCTGGATACTGGTCTATTACAGCCGTTTATCTGCGTTGCGTCTTACAAAAGCGGAAGATATTCTCTTCCGCCGGCCTATACAGAGTGATTTTAAGAACTTCTCTGATCTAATTAACAGCGTTTAGTGCTTTCCTTCGTCACCTGTTGGTTCTCCTGAAGTCCTTGTTGTAGTTCAGTTCTCTGTGGGACTTTTTTCTTCGTCTTGTTTCCATTTTAACAACAGTAAAGTCCTGTTGACGTCCGATGTAACGACCACATTCAAACAAACCCACTTTTTCCACAGCTCTTTGTACAACTGGCTTCTGCTGTTGTCCCTGTTCAGAAATAAGTACGGAGCTGCTCAGAATATGGTGTATTCTGGTGTTTTATGACAAAACTGGTAACAATTCTTCAGAAGCCATGTTTGTTTTGGATACAGGTCAGCAGTGCACTGTTTACATCCATTCGTTTCTCTGATTGGTTTCTCTGCTTGTAATGTTCTGCCCATAGAGGAGACGCTCAAACCATGAGCTACCAGACTTCTTTATACAGTGCAGATTAAGAAAAGAGTTTGTCTGCCTGGACTGACTACCTTTGTATAGAAAAGACAGAATTAGCTCCATTATTGGGCCCAGAAATGTTCATTTTAAAATCTATCAGTATTACAAGATTACAAAATATACCATTAAAAGCTTTAAAAAAGTAAGAAATTAATAATAATGAATCAAAGACCATGTAAGTGTTCGAAATTGTTTATTCAATTGTCCATTCTTGTAATAAATAGTCCCGCTTCCAATGCTAATAACGTTTCCTGGTTTCCCTAGTTTTACCCAATTAGAGGAGAGAACAGCGGTTACAGAACTGGTCTGGACTGGACGTTTGTTAGCTCAGCCAGTTAGGTTTGTGGACTGATTTTTGTTGGACATTTAGTTGACAAAAAGTTAGCAACAATCCCTAAATCTTTAGTGACATTACAATAGAGAAGGCCGCAGTATTTCTCCCGTAGTGGACAGTGATGGATCTGACTGTCCGATAGTATCGCTTGTTTTGTCATAACATTTACACCGACCGTAGCCTCCACATTTAGCAGCTGTCGCCTGGTTCGGTTTGAGAAATGGTTTGTACAGAGCGAGGTCTCTGTCTGTCGCTGAAGCAGGAAGCCCTCTCTGCTCTAACTCAGAGTTTGTTTGTCGTTTCATTGTTCTTCGGCCGAGTGCACGAGCCACTTAACACTACCGGCTCCTAATGGACGACGGGGAAATAATCGCTCATCAGCCAATCGCAGAACTGTACTGTTAACCTCAGTGTATTTACAGACAGATTAAGTTCATGTCAAATCCTAAAATAAATGTGAATACAGTATACAAAAAGGCATACAAAAATGTCAATAAGTCTCTTTTGACTGCTTTTTTTCCAGGGACGTTGAAGTGAAACTTTTTGTAGTTGCATTTAGTGACACATCCCTTCCCATTGATTCAGACTTGGGACTGGCGCTAAGTTTAATAATAATAATAATAATATTATTATTTATAATTATTATGCTTGCTAGTGTTCAAGTGTTCTTATCTTCCAGCAACCAGGTCCCATCCATGGACCTTAGGGTGCTGCGAGAGTCCAAGTCCATAACATGGACAAAGCCCTCCCGAGAATCTGTGCTGTAGCGAGGAGGGTTGTTTTCTGGAGTTCATGTATATAGATGTTACCAGGTATTTGTTCATTGTATTTGTCCATTCCCTTTTTGACCAAACACACAGTCATACAAACATGGGCAAGGTGGATGAAGTGTCTTGCCCAAGGACACAATGGCTGTAGCGGGATGAATCCGCCAATCTTTCGTTTAGTATTAGTAACGGCTCTACTTCTGGGGGACTGTTTGAGATGCCTGACGACTGGATCTTAGCTGACCCCATCTGTGCGCCTGTCCCAACCTGTGGGCCCTCAACCTCTCCTCTATGGACTTCCTGAACCTGCACCTGTCTGGATGAAGCCCACCTGCTGCATCCTTACAGAGCTGAACTATGATCCTATTGAGCTGATGGACTAACAGTGCTACACACGTTTCCTGTCCGTCCTGGGAGAGGATCTCTCCTTCAATATGGGCTCCATAAGGTTTCTTCTTTTTTCCCGCAGCTGGTTTTTTTTTAGGAGTTTTTCCTTACCAAGAAGGAGGGGCTAAGGACAGGAGTGTCCTGGGTCTGTTTAGTTTAGTGTAGTTTAGTTTAAGTCTGATTGTGTGTTAAGTCTGATTGTGTGTTTATGTTTGATCAACTGTTTGTGAAGCTCTTTGAGGTGACTTTTGTTGTGATACTGGGTTATACAAATAAAACTGAATTGAATACTGAGCTACAGCTGCCTGAAGAGGATATCAAATTAGGATGATAGTGTTAACCATGAAGCTTTTGCCTGTCTCACATTCGCCTCTCTCTCATCTGAATAAGCAAGGCTTGTGGTCTAAACGTCTTGTCAACACTGACTCACTGGTGGTGAAAATGCAATGGATTTGTTCATATCATATTACCATATTAACCGTTAGAGATAATTGCAGGACAGCACAATTTGCTGAATGCAGCACTAGAAGTTATTGTATTGTGGTGGCAAATTGACCCAGTTTGACTTTTATAGTAAAATAAAAGCAGGAAATATGGTTGGGGGTGGGCTGAAGCCACGATAGACGGACCAAACAAATGTGAAATATTTCAGGTCAAGTAGCTGTGAGTATGTACTGAGGTATTGTTGTCAAACAGGATCCAATGGTGATACATAACTCATGTTGGAGGCCATCTTGTTGAGGTTAGCCATGCTTTTAGGTGGCGTCAGTCCGAGGTGAGGTTAAGGGCATATGGAGGTGAAATTGGGGACAGGAAGAGATACTCCGCAGTGTAGAGGAAAGAGAAATCTGTGCTCACATTCCTCTGAACTGTGGTCCATCAGAGTCCGCAGGGTTCAGACACAGGGCTAATGACCAAACACATGCATTTTAGTCAGGCATCAGAGTAAACTTTGTCTCCATAACTAATGAAAGGATGTGAATGTTGATACTGAAGTCATTTTATTTAGCCGTTTTTGGATTAGCAGCTACTGTCATGGAAATTCAGCTGTGGTGATTGATATACACATTATAATCTTAGCCTTATTGAATCCTTACTGCACCATCCATTTCTGAAACATGGACATGCGCAAAATAGAAACTAGAAACTGCTAAATTATCAGAGTAAACTGAAGTTATACATTGAAACAAATTTATTCAACACATGAAATAAGCCAATTTTCTCTTCATTTTGAGGAAACTCTTTTTGCACCTACAGTTTTATAATAGGAATATTATTCTTTCAGCTGTCCCTTTTGGGGTCGTCACAGCAAATCATCCGCCTCCTAGTGTTTTTTTTTTGTTTTGTTTTTTGGACGCAGACACAGGGAGAACATGCAAACTCCACACAGAAAGGCCCCACCTGGTCTGGGAATCGAACCTGGGACCTTTTTCCTGTGGGGGAGGAGTGCTAACCACTATGATTGCATTGATTTGCATGGTAATTTAGTATTGCACCAGATGCCTTTTCTGACACAACCTTCTCCATGTACACGACAATGCGGCCCAGGAAAACACAACAGTCATGTCGTCTGATTTGCATTTACACAACCTACACAACCTAGGCTAATCCTCCAGTTAGGTTCTCCTGACCAGGATCCTGGCTCAACATCTGGAGAAGGGTCCCCAGGCGCTGCACAAAAGCAGAGAATGAAGTATACCTTACTGTACCGAACCTTATCGAACCTTACCTTACCTTACCTTACTGTACCGAACCTTACCTTACCAAACCTTACCTTACGCTACCTTACCTTACCAAACCTTACCGAACCTTACCTTACCTTACCTTACTGTACCGAACCTTACCTTACCAAACCTTACCTTACGCTACCTTACCTTACCAAACCTTACCGAACCTTACCTTACCTTACCTTACTGTACCGAACCTTACCTTACCAAACCTTACCTTACGCTACCTTACCTTACCAAACCTTACAGAACCTTACCTTACCTTATCTTACCAAACCTTACCGAACCTTACCTTACCTTACCATACTGAACCTTACCGAACCTTACCTTACTGAACTTTACCTTACGCTACCTTACCTTACCTTACCGAACCTTACCTTACCGAACCTTACCTTACCTTACCTTACCAAACCTTACCGAACCTTACCTTACCTTACCATACTGAACCTTACCGAACCTTACCTTACCGAACTTTACCTTACTCTACCTTACCTTACCTTACCTTACCAAACCTTACCGAACCTTACCTTACCTTACCAAACCTTACCAAACCTTACCAAACCTTACCGAACCTTACCTTACCTTACCATACTGAACCTTACCGAACCTTACCTTACCGAACTTTACCTTACGCTACCTTACCTTACCTTACCGAACCTTACCTTACCTTACCGAACCTTACCTTACGCTACCTTACCTTACCTTACCTTACTGTACTGAACCTTACCTTACCTTACCAAACCTTATCTTACGCTACCTTACCTTACCAAACCTTACCGAACCTTACCTTACCTTACCATACTGAACCTTACCAAACCTTACCTTACCTTACCGAACTTTACCTTACGCTACCTTACCTTACCGAACCTTACCTTACCTTACCAAACCTTACCGAACCTTACCTTACGCTACCTTACCTTACCTTACTGTACTGAACCTTACCTTACCGAACCTTACCTTACCTTACCAAACCTTACCTTACGCTACCTTACCTTACCTTACCTTACCGAACCGAACTAGATTAGTTATAGACCTATATTTATTTTAACCAAAACGTAATTTAAAATACATATTTTTTTTATTTCAGCATTTGTTGTCCTGTTTAATTATTTGTCAACGAGAGCATTTATTTATTGATTTTTTTTGGCAGTTTTGATCCTCCATATGCGGCGGGCAGACAGCCAGTCACTGTCATTGTTTATAGTGAGTATGCCGTCTTCAGAGTTTAAACGAGTGCGCAGCGGCTCTGAGCGGCTCCCTGCTGCGAGACCGAAACACTTCCTCAAACCCTGTCCAAGTGTAAAGAAAAGGCCAAAACGTAATCTAACCTTTGCGGATTTGACCAAATGCGCTATTGCCTAAACGGTCTTTGAATTTATGTGTTAGCAATAGCAATCATTTGTGGAAAAACTTAATATGTACTGTGGTTGGGGCTTTGGGGCTGTTATGGGTGAGATTGGCACCTACATGGAACAGAATTTCAAATAGTGCGCCTTAATCTTTACACAAATCATGTCAAAGTCAGTGCCTCCACTTGTAGTTTATAAGACGCTGATTATGTGGAGGGCAAAGATGTGAAAAGTGCAAAAGATCGGAGGCAAAGGCGAGAGTCAGATGCCACAGAGAAGAAACCCTGACTGGCGTTTCTGGCTAAACGTGAATAAAGCGCTTTGAAAGGGCGCTTTAGTTTTGAAAGGCCAGTGATTGACAGCAGCGTCCCGACTCCATGCGCGGTTTCTGACATCTCCGGCCTCGTCCCAGATCAGCGCTGAATTGCTGAGAAAGGGTGCAGTCAGGTGAAAGTGATAGGGCCCGTTCAAAATGGCTGCTCGGGGTGGTCCTCCTCTCTGTGACACTTCCCCTTCAGGAGGCGCGGGAGGGAGGGAGGAACGAAGCAGTGAGGAGGGTGAAAAGGAGATGGGACTATGGGACAACAAACACTCAAATCTGTAAACAGACAGGCCGTGATCTGAATCCACAAGTCGGGTTCAAGTCTGAGAGAGCTGCAGCTAGTTTTGGGCAACCCAGAAGTATAGAAAGAGAAGGTCTACAGTTCAACCCCCTCGCCTCAGAAGACATTATAATGATATGAATTAAAGATGATGAGAACACATGACAAAAATATTACAAAACCACAAATATTTGAGTTATTTTGACTTAAATCTGAAGTTCAAATTAAAAAATTATGGGCAGTCTTATTCAGCCCTCAGCTTCAGGACTTTATGGAGCATCCTTTCACTTTCTTAACTTCTAACAAAGGTTTTGGGTCTTTGCTAACAACCTTCTTACACCTCTCCCCTGGAGTCTTTGCCCATTCTTCACTTGCAAAAGTTTCTAATGCTTAGTGATGTTTGATGGCCTCTGTGCTGCCGCTACCTTCTTTAAATTGAAGTTTTTCAATGGGATTAAAATCTGGACTGAGAAATCCACTCCAGGACTTTCCAGGATCTTGTTGTCTCCTTAAAATCTTTATGGGTTGTGCCACAGTATAGCTCAGTTGGTAGAGCTGCGGCACATATACACTGCAACTACAGCCTGCCTCGGCGTCGTGGGTTCGAGTTCAGACTCCGACACTTTGCCGACTGTCTCTCCCTACAATTTCCTGTCACTTCCCAACTACACTATCTAATAAAGCTGAAAATGGCCTAAAAATATCTTTTTTTTGTGGGGTTGAATATTTCTGATTGATGATTCACTGTCTTTTGTACTTTATTTTGGTAATGTTTTGTGACTGCGGTATATGCCTGGTGTTTGATTGCGGATTGCGTGTTGTGTTGTTGGTTGTCATTATGGCATTAAGGCAAAGACGCACACTTCCTCTGGCCATTTACATTCACACTGAGACAGAAGATGCTCTGCTCCTGATACAGCACAGGTATACATAGTTAGTTTATCACAGAGTTCTCTAACAGGTCTGTAAGACATCCACATATCCTTACGCTGCAGATGATTGACAGGCTGCACTGGATCAAAGCACTGCGCTTGCACTTGGGCTGCAAAATATATCGCAAAATTATCGTTATTGCAATATCAGCAAACGCAATATTCGTATCGCAAGAATCGCCATAGCCATCCAGCACTTATTGTTTATAGTAGGGCTGCACAATATATCGCAAATTTATCGTTATGGCAATATCCGTATCGCAAGAATCTAAATATATCGCAATAACGCTGTGGTCTTCCATCTGACAGAGATTTACACTGAAGAATCATTTTCCACCAGAGCCTTAAAAGAACATGTGTTGTGACTAAATAAAAATGTTTAAAAAGTCCAGTTTTAGTGGTAATTTAATTAATTTAGTCACAGCTTAGCCTTGTTTTATTCCTGGTTTAGTCTGTGTTAAGTTTTGATTTTGTCGCTGTTTTGACTTGTAAATACAGGAACTTACATTTTTGTGAAATGCAGTGAATTTGACTTACGATGTTCAAAAAGTAGGCTCTATTTTCGAATATCGCAATAATATCGTTATCGCAATTTTCAACATAGTTATCGAATATCGCATGTTTTCTCCATATCGTGCAGCCCTAGCTTGCACTCTGAATTCTCATTTACACCAGATTTGCAGCAGCATTTATTTGCACAATTGCCGTCTCTGCATCTCCCATGAAAAACCCCACCCACTCCAGGAAGCACTGACCAATCAGCAAGCCCTCTACATCCAGTCTGCGCTCATTCATTCATCTAAAAAACGCTGTACAGCTCTGTTTCCACTGATTCCTCGCAGCTGTGTATTCATTTTCTTGTAAAATGGCGTCATACAAAAGGTTCAAGGATATGAAAAGCAAGAGACTGCAACACTCTGCTGCCCTCTGCTGGTCATTTGTTTCTTTATGGCACCACTAAAGTACTTATTAAAAACGTTTTCCTTTAGTCACATAATGTTTTTGAAAGCTGTAAAATGTGCAAATGTTGTTCTAGAGGTGGCCAAAGTTGGTTTAAAAATATAAATAAAAGCATATTAAATCCCCTTTAAGTCATACCGAGGTTGAGAACAGGTAGTCCTCAGATCGAGCTATGATAACGCCAAAAAGACTACACCACAAACAGTAGTTTCTCACAGTCGTTCCCATAAACTTGCGCATCAGGGCTACCAAAAGCCTGTATAAATGTGTATGAGTGAGTATCTTTCGCATCTCTAAGGCAGACAGGTTTTAATGCAGCGCTGGGTGAAGTGAGGGTCAGTGGGATCAGAGCTGGAGACAGAGGAACCTTATCTGATCCATGCTCTTCCTATAGGCTCTGTTTAAATACACACACACACACAGTTCTGGTACAACATCAGCTCCTGCTTTTGTCATGAAACCATTGTTACTGTTGCCACTGGTTCTCAAACTGTGGTGCAGGTCCCACTGGTGGTACTAAGGGGTCTTTTGCAGTTCAGGTCCAGATTTGGTTTAATTTAGAGGCAGTTCTAGTCCTGGTTTAGACCTTGATTTGTACTTCCTTGTGTTGTTTAGTCCTGGTTCAGACCTTCTTTAGTCCTGGTTTAATCCTAGTTTAGACCTGGTTTAGACCTAGTTTAGTACTGGTTTAGACCTAGTTTAGTACTGGTTTAGACCTAGTTTAGTACTGGTTTAGACCTAGTTTAGTACTGGTTTAGACGTGGCTAAACCCTGGTTTAATCCTGGTTTAGACCTGGTTAAGCCCTGGTTTAATCCTGGTTAAGCCCTGGTTTAGTCCTAGTTTAGTACTGGATTAGACCTAGTTTAGTACTGGTTTAGACCTAGTTTAGTACTGGTTTAGACCTGGTTAAACCCTGGTTTAATCCTGGTTAAGCCCTGGTTTAGTCCTAGTTTAGTACTGGTTTAGACCTAGTTTAGTACTGGTTTAGATGTGGTTAAACCCTGGTTTAATCCTGGTTTAGACATGGTTTAGTCCTAGTTTAGACCCGTTTTAGATCTGGTTTAGACCCGTTTTAGATCTGGTTTAGACCTGGTTAAGCCCTGGTTTAGTCCTAGTTTAGACCCGTTTTAGATCTGGTTTAGACCCGTTTTAGATCTGGTTTAGACCTGGTTTAGATCTGGTTTAGACCTGGTTTAGATCTGGTTTAGACCTGTTTTATAACTGATTTATAGCTGGTTTAGACATGGTTTAGATCTGGTTTAATCCTGGTTAAGCCCTAGTTTAGTCCTGGTTTAGCTCCGATGTGTTAATCTGTTAAAAAGATCATTTAAAAAGTAAAAAGTCAGTAATGGGCCAAAGAAGAAATTATGAATTTTTATTCTGGATCTAAATCACTGACTGGACCCAAAATGTTTTTAAATTTACTGAAAAACAAGCATTACACAACACCACCACCCTATTTTCTGTGTGTGTCCCAACAGCAGCTCCTAAAACAGGAAATGTTTGGAGGTGAGTGTGTTTTAAGAGGTTTTTTAGAGTTTAGAGGAAGGTCGTAACGAGGAGAGGTCACGGCTGATAACGCGAAACAATGACCCGAACACGGTCAAACTGCGGTCACTGTGAGAAAACACCGGCACAATGAGGTTTTAAACTGGGATTTCTGAGAGAGGACCTTTATGTAGTGGTGCTAGTAAATATTTTGCATATTAGGACAGCTTATGTAATATATGAAGAGACAGTGAACCTCTAGAAAAGAAAATAGAGGATTTTAGAACCGTTGTGGCCATTGATTCAGTGTTGACAGGCCTTGTAGACTAACAGCCAATTGGAGTTGGTTTGTTTAGATTGTCAGCAATATAACTCAAAAAGCAATGGTGGGATTTTGAGGAAATTTTCAAGAGAAGTCAGTAATGGGTTGAGAAAGAAATGATTTGTTTTCTGTGTCCACAGTCTAGACGCCATAGTGGCAGAGTGGTTAGCACTGTCGCCCCAGGTTTGTTTCCCCTTTGTGTGTGGATTTTGCCTGTTCTCTCCGTGTCTGGGTGCTCTGGTTTTCCCCATCAACCTGAAACATGCGCAGTAGGCTTCTCCTCCAGCTCAGGATCCTGGCTCAAGATCTAGAGAAGGGTCCTGACAGGTTGCCCCAGCGGCGTTGAGGCATGGACAAATTCAATTTAATTCAAATTTTATTTATATAGCACATTTAAAATAACCCCAGTTGACAAAAATGCTGTACAGAAATAAAATCAACTTAAAATTAAATAATAAATATGATCTATGACAACAAAACAAATAAAATACTAAAATAACAATAGTTGCACAAAGAAAAAAAAAAAAAAAGATGCTGTATTTTCCGGACTATATGTCGCACTTTTTTCATCGTTTGACTTGTCCTGCGACTTATACATCAAATTTAACATGAATAAAAGAGTAAACATTACCGTTTACAGCCGTGAGAGGGCGCTCTAGGCTTGTGACAACTACTGTCAGTAGTATTCAGTGATGTAGAATGAGATGGGGAGCTTGGAGAACTTGCTTACAGGTAACTTTCTTGTTGGACTCGCTGGCTTGTTTTGTTAAGTTTGCCTCTTCTGCCTCCCAGGTTTGTTCTTTATGCTGTTGTGTAGTTGAATAACTTGCCTTTCCAGATTAAATGTCTGTTCTTAGTTTTGGATTTTGTGAAATACATTTTTAAATAAATGTGACTTATAGTCCAATGCCACTTATATATGTTTTTTTTTTTCCTCTTCATGATGCATTTTTTGTCTGAAGCATCTTATACTCCAGAGCAACTTATAGTCCGGAAACTACGGTATAGAAATATACTTTATAAATCGGGAAATAAATCAACCAAGATATCCTGCCTAACTAGATTTGAATGCCAGGGAGAAGTAGTGGGTTTTCAGACCGGGCTTAAACTCGTTCACTGACCTGGAGGACAATAAAGTCTACCCTACCTTACCTAGATCCAGGTATTTTTTCCAGGATGGACAACTGCAAGATAACTCCAGCCACAAGGGGTGGATACTGTGGGGGCTTTGTGGCTGAATGGACAGAGCATTTACCCTAAAATAAAAACTAGTTGATCCCTGGTTTGAGTCCAGGTCTGGGGTCTGTATCTTTTCCATTGTGAGATAGGGACAGTGCTGAGTTTATCAAGTTTTCTATTGTTCTGTTGCTTACAAATATATTTCTGTCCACTAAATTAAATTAACCAGGCCATGACTAAACCAGGACGTAACAATGACTAAACTAGGTCTAAACCAGGATTTAACCAGGTCTAAACCAGGATTGAACCAGGTCTAAACCAGGATTTAACCAGGTCTAAACCAGGACTTAACCAGGTCTAAACCAGGATTTAACCAGGTCTAAACCAGGATTGAACCAGGTCTAAACCAGGGCTTAACCAGGACTAAACCAGGACTTAACAAGGACTAAACTAGGTCTAAACCAGGATTGAACCAGGTCTAAACCAGGGCTTAACCAGGACTAAACCAGGACTTAACAAGGACTAAACTAGGTCTAAACCAGGATTGAACCAGGTCTAAACCAGGGCTTAACCAGGACTAAACCAGGACTTAACAAGGACTAAACTAGGTCTAAACCAGGATTTAACCAGGTCTAAACCAGGATTGAACCAGGTCTAAACCAGGATTTAACCAGGTCTAAACCAGGGCTTAACCAGGTCTAAACCAGGACTAAACAAGGACTAAACCAGGTCTAAACCAGGACTAAACCAGGGCTTAACAAGGTCTAAACCAGGTCTAAACAAGGACTAAACCAGGACTTAACAAGGACTAAACCAGGACTTAACAAGGTCTAAACCAGGTCTAAACCAGGGCTTAACCAGGTCTAAACCAGGGCTTAACAAGGACTAAACCAGGTCTAAATCAGGAGTTAACAACGGCTAAATCAGGTCTAAACCAGGACTAAACAAGGACTAAACCAGGACTAAACAAGGTCTAAACCAGGACTAAACCAGGTCTAAACAAGGACTAAACCAGGTCTAAACAAGGACTAAACCAGGTCTAAACAAGGACTAAACCAGGTCTAAACCAGGACTTAACAAGGACTAAACCAGGACTTAACAAGGTCTAAACAAGGACTAAACCAGGTCTAAACAAGGACTAAACCAGGTCTAAACCAGGTCTAAACCAGGGCTTAACCAGGTCTAAACCAGGGCTTAACAAGGACTAAACCAGGTCTAAATCAGGAGTTAACAACAGCTAAATCAGGTCTAAACCAGGACTAAACAAGGACTAAACCAGGACTAAACAAGGTCTAAACCAGGACTAAACAAGGACTAAACCAGGACTTAACAAGGTCTAAACAAGGTCTAAACAAGGACTAAACCAGGTCTAAACCAGGGCTTAACAAGGACTAAACAAGGTCTAAACCAGGAGTTAACAACGACTAAACCAGGTCTCAACCAGGACTTAACAAGGACTAAACCAGGTCCCAACCAGGACTTAACAAGGACTAAACCAGGTCTAAACCAGGACTTAACAACGACTAAACCAGGTCCCAACCAGGACTTAACAAGGACTAAACAAGGTCTAAACCAGGACTAAACAAGGACTAAACCAGGACTAAACAAGGACTAAACCAGGACTTAACAAGGACTAAACAAGGTCTAAACCAGGACTAAACAAGGACTAAACCAGGACTTAACAAGGTCTAAACAAGGACTAAACCAGGTCTAAACCAGGGCTTAACAAGGTCTAAACCAGGAGTTAACAACGACTAAACCAGGTCTCAACCAGGACTTAACAAGGACTAAACCAGGTCCCAACCAGGACTTAACAAGGACTAAACCAGGTCCCAACCAGGACTTAACAAGGACTAAACCAGGTCCTAACCATGACTTAATGGTGGTCTACAGTAATCCCAAACCAGAGTAGGACCACTGATGTCATAAAATCACAGTAGCAGTTTTGGAGAAGTTACAGACCTCAGTGTCCCGGTGTTTAAACTCCTGACCGCTGTGTGACCATTGGTCGGAAGCGTCCCGCCCTCGTCCAATCAGGTCGCGGTCGCCGTGACCACCGCTTGACCCGCTGTCACGGCGATAAGGCAGCGGGGCCACAGACGGGACAGGAAGTGCAGACAGGAGCCAAGAAAATGCTCTCCCACAAGTACAGACCATAAATCCGGGACTATGGACACTTAAGGAGGAACTAGGTTTTTCTTTTTTTTTTCAGAGTTAAAGCTTGTTTAAAATCGGCTGACGTTATCGTTCTACAACTTTATTCATCATTACAAAGAATTGCACTGAATAAATTTAGAAATGTAGAGAAGTGACTGAGTGAAAGCAACAGAGCCTAATAAAGCATTTAATTACATTTTGCAAGCTAACTTAATATAATTTGATTGCGTCCCTTTTGAAGTTTTTTTTCCCCAAGTAAAGATTACCTTGAATGACTCAACGTAGTGTTACAAAGTGGTCAAAGCTGTTTCTTCTGTAATGTTTCTCTTTTTTATCTTCTATCAGAAATAAGCAAGATGGCGCCAGCTTATACAGAGTGAATTTATTAACTTCTCTGCCCTGATTAATGGAGTTTAGTGGTTTCCTTCTTCCCCTGTTGGTTCTGCTGAAGTCCGTGTTGTTGTCCAGTCCTCTGTGGGATTTTTGTCTTCGTCTCGTTTTCATTTTAATAACAGTAAAGTCCCTCTGACGTCCCACGTTAAGACCACATTCAAATCAATGCACTTTTTCCACAAATTTTTCTACAACTGGCTTCTGCTGCTGTCCCCGTTCACAAATAAATACAGAGCTGCTCATAATACGGCGTATTCCTGGTGTTTTATAACCACAGTTCACCATGGGTCAGCAGTCTTTTTTTATTCCTGAATCATAACAATTAGACCCTCAGCAATTTGGTAACTTTAGTCTCTAATCAAACTAAGAGCACAACTTTGAAATAAGGACCAATTTTTTTGACTAGGCTGGATTAATCCAAAGCAAAATCACTGATTTTGTTCAGATGGAAGGATTCTCTTCCTCCGACTAATGAGCAGTGGCTCAGGGACATAATGTGTCATTTTCACTGAGGAAAAAATCAGTTTACTATGAAGAGAGCAGTGTGACAATTTTATAAAACCTGGCAGCCATTTCTTTCTTTTTTCGAAACCATATCAGCAGATAAAGTTGTGTGTGGAGCAATTACGGTTTCCATGTACATTATTTATCTGCAGCTTTTTGTCGAATTTAGAGAATTTTGTAGTGTGATGTAGAGGTCGACCAATATAGGTTTTTCTATGGCCAATGCCGATTTTTAAAATTCAGAGCAGCCGATGGCCGATAAACACTGAGGAATTTTTAGATTAATATGTAGGGCAGAGTTTCTCGTCTTTATGAAAGAAATTAATGTTATATAGCCATCTGTCTTAGTAATACTTATTAAAACACAAACAAATGTGTGAAAATGTGACTGAACAGATAAAGATTTTTGTTTTTTGAGAAAACCAATAGGGCAATCTCAGTCAAACTTGCTGTGCGATTAGAGCTCGGGGAGAGCTACAAAAAGCTTTTTAAATGTTTGTTCTTTGCTTGAGAAATTGGCAAAATCTCTTTATTGCTGTTTGGAGCTTTTCAGGCCGAGATAAAGCGTTTTTGGATGTTTCCTATGAACTGCAGAGTAAGATGTCCTGCTGTTGGATGTGTGGGGAAGCTGGGGTCCTCACACAACCTGGGACAACTTCTATCACTTTGTCTGGTTATTAACAGATAAAACACACATTTTAAACTCCACGTTGTTTATTTTTTAGCTTTTTCAAGTGCCGAGACGCGCCATGGTCGGTGTAATTTGACGCGTGCCATTAACGTATGGTGTGCACTTGGCTTAATGCTAATAGTAAGTAATGTAAAAACAATGACATAACATCAAAAAATAAATGTTGGAAACTGACAAACAGTGATATTTTTGAACTTGTAATAAGTCTGGCAGTCTCAGTCAGTACTATTTTTCACTGAAATACCAAAAATAATAACATTATTTCTATTGCGGTGGTCTGTACTTTTATCCAGATCCACTGTATGTTTGTATTTGTAAAGGTATTAGAACAGATGACCTTTTCACCAAGTATCAGAGTATAATCACAATGAATTAAAATATTATAACATTATAACAAGTTGGAAACCGAGAATTGCCCAAAATGTCTGTGCTGAAGCAAGACTGGACATTAAATCAAGCAACAATAAACTAAAAGATTGTGAAGGCTCTGTTTGTTTACATAACACTGGGTTAGACCGGAGTCAGTCTACAGTTGTATTCTATCTCTGCGCTGTGTGAAACTATAATGAAAACCCTCGAGTATCCACAGTCCTGCCTTCCTTCTGCATCATCTCTCTCCTGTGTACACTCTCTGCAGTCCTGAAGCGTGTCCTGACCGCCGCCTGAACCCCTCCCCGCTGTCCCCTCGCCGCTCTAACCTCCGACACAAGTGCGTTTGCTCAAATTGACTTTAAAAAGTGACTGTCTCTCACGCTGACCTTTCGGAAAGTGGCTCTAAATGCAGCTGCTTTCTCTCTCCCTGTGTTTTCTGTCTTGATTTCCCCTGACCAGCTCCTCACTCTCCTCCGCTGTAACGTGGACTTAGCCTCGACTTGACCCCCGCAGTCGTAATATTCTCGTTTTTTTTTCTTCTTTTCTCAGAGTTTTCTATCGGTGTCGTCTGCTCTGCGTCTCTCTCTGACAGCACAGACCTCAGCGTGAACCACACACCAAGTTTTTTTTTGTTCCATTTTAGACCTGTTTTTTTTTTTTTCTCAGATAGATTTCTCTATAGAGGGGCAGGCTAGTTCAACGTCGCACACTTCAGGATAATGAGAACTGGAGTGTTGCTGCAGCCAAGCATCATTAAAGAAGTGAAGGGGACTTTTCTTTTTCTTTTTTACCATTTTACTATGACATTTGTACAAACCAGGGTCGCTTTCGGGAGCTCCTTTTCCTTCAGATTCACCACAGGGAGTGTATTTAACTTGGTATAGTTTTGCCCTTTTTTCTGCAATCGTCTTAATTTATATTGACCTGGGACCGGCCCAAAGACTGCACCTCCTTGTAACGTCTTGTGGCTGAAGTCTGCATGTTATGGGTCAATTTGAACCCCCAATGTTTTTAAACCAACTTGCTCTAATCCAATGTAGACTCATTTATTCATCTTCCCTTTAGTCTATCCCAGCAACTATGGGCTTGAGGTGGGACACGCCCCGGACAATGGCCAGTTAGCAAAAAAAAAAAATCCTAATTTCAGACAATTTACGGCTTCAATTTGTTTTTCTCTCATGTTATTTAACCTAAAAATTAGGGCTGCACAATATGGAGAAAACATGCGATATTCGATAACTATGTTGAAAATTGCGATAACGATATTATTGCGATGTTTGCAAATAGAGCCTAGTTTTTGAACATAGTAAGTTAAATTCACTACATTTCACAAAAATGTAAGTTCCTGTATTTACAAATCAAAACAGCAACAAAATCAAAACTTAACACAGACTAAACCAGGAATAAAACAAGGCTAAGCTGCGACTAAATTAATTAAATTACCACTAAAACTGAACTTTTTAAACATTTTTATTTAGTCACAACACATGTTCTTTTAAGGCTCTGGTGGAAAATGATTCTTCAGTGTAAATCTCTGTCAGATGGAAGACCACAGCGTTATTGCGATATATTTAGATTATTGTGATATGGATTTGCGATATATTGTGCAGCCCTAGTGCAAGCGCAGTGCTTTGATCCAGTGCAGCCTGTCAATCATCTGCAGCGTAAGGATATGTGGATGTCTTACAGACCTGTTAGAGAACTCTGTGATAAACTAACTATGTCTACCTGTGCTGTATCAGGAGCAGAGCATCTTCTGTCTCAGTGTGAATGTAAATGGCCAGAGGAAGTGTGCGTCTTTGCCTTCAGTTTAGTTTTTGTTTCGTTATAAAGGAAATTGGTCTTGGAACAGGGAAACTGCTCATAAAGTCCAGATTGTAATCCCATTGAAAAACTTCAATTTAAAGAATGTGGCGGCAGCGGCAGCACAGAGGCCATCAAACATCACTAAGCATTAGAAGCTTTTGCAAGTGAAGAATGGGCAAAGACTCCAGGGGAGAGGTGTAAGAAGGTTGTTAGCAAAGACCCAATATGCGATATATTGTGCAGCCCTACTAAAAATCTAATTAAATGTAGCATTATTATTTTTAATCAGAATATAATATATTTATTTAGTATATTTGTTAGTGTAGTCCCCGACACCGGTCTTGGGCTTGAAACCCATGCAATTTTTTTAAGGTCTTGGTCTCCGCTGAAGTTTCATTCAGTCTTGGTCTCAAATCCAATTTCTTGTCTCAGTCTCAGATATTTTATTTACCAAACACTACAGGAAGATACTATTCTTCATAATTTTGGAGTAATTAGTTTTCCATATCAGAAGAACCAGAAAAATGCCCTGTTCTCTGTTTATTTGTGGAGTCTGTTGCATTCGATCATTAAAATAATAATTCATGCATTTGATTTAAGTTTTCCCCTTTCTTCATTGTTAGTTCCCAGGGTTTGGTCTCGACTCGACTTAAAAGTCTTAGCCTTGTCTTGGTCTCGGTTCACTCTGGACTTGGCCTGGTCTTGGTCTTGCTCTTGCTTAGTACATTTCTGACTACGACACTAATATTTAATAATACAATTGTTATGTGAATGCCTATAAAAAAAAAAAAGTTCCAGTAGTTGCAGTATTAGCCTCACATTAAAAATACATGTCTTTGGAGCAACAGTAGCTCAGTCGGTAGAGACCTTTGCTCACTAAAGGTTGGCGGTTCGATTTAGCGCTTGTGTAACCTTAAATCTAACCCCATTTTAATCTCGTTTGGTTCCAAAAGCTGGAAAAAAAGTCGAGGTATTGGTCCAAACATGCGTGACAGAGCAGAGATTACAGACGACGCACTCACGAGTAAAAGTGACAGACTGAAAAACAGTAGCTGGACACAGTGACCTCTGATAACCTCCGGAGATGACCTTTGACCCGGTGCTTTTAGAGGCAGAAGCTGTGTTTGGGTTTAAAGTGTTGATGCGTTTCTTTCGGGGAGCTGCTGTTGGTAACGGACTACACTCATTTTCTCATTGAAAACATAAAAAGTGAAAGTGTTTTTTTTTATTTATTTTTTTTTTATTTACAGGTGCAGACATACCTACATGTAATACATAAGACATGAGACAAACAAAACAATATTATGACTTACAAGGAACAAACAACATATAACAAATGTATATAATAATATGAATATGAATATATATGCGGATATGAATATGTATTGATGTAAAAAAAATGATAATAATAAATAAATAAATAAAATATAATAAAAATAACAAATAAATAAATTATAATAATAATAAAAATAATAAATTCCTTATCTTCTATGTGGGTAAATAAATTCCATGAAGAGTTAGAAATAATGACGCCAATAATGATCATAATAATAATAATAATAATAATAATAATAATAATGCTTAATAACATTAAAAAAAATAAATAATAATAATAATAATAATTGCAAAACAAACAACAAAAAGGAGGAAAGAGAAGAAAAAAACAACAATAACAATAACTCACTTCGAAAAAAAAAGTGTTTTTTTCTTTTGGTTGCAACTTGATCCTATAGAGAACTTTGTATTCTTGGGCCAGACATTACATCATTTCAGTAATTTCAATGTAATCGACCAATCATTACTGGTGCTTTGGTGTCTTTGGTTGTATAGTTTTAATCCAGATCTGTTGCCTTGAATTTTGATTGGTTGAATGTCAATCCAGTTAAATTCAGAGGTAGTTCATCTGTCTCAATCTTTAAGTAATTCTTTGTATTAAGTAGAAAATAATTGTGATAGCAGAACATGCTGAAAGAAACCAATTGTATTTAAATTTTACAATATTTACGTCACTATTTTTATTATTATTTTTTTTCCGGCGGTTTGGAATAGTGTTGGACACCTTTGCATTAGTATTTCACGTTTTATAACCTTAAATAATGTATATGTGGAAAACGTCTTCTTTTGGGGAGCTGTTGCTTTACTTTACAGAGAATGCTTGGATTAGAGAATCTGTCGCCCCCTGCTGGCTGTTAGCGGCATGATGCTAACAGACGGCTACATGAGCTGACTTCTTCGTAGTGACGGAGGTTTAAGGCTGAAATATGGGCTTTAGAAACGCTCAGGAGCACTTCCTGGTTTCATGTGTCTACGTAGAGCCATGAGACAGAGTGTTTTCAGCTCTTGAGAAAGGCAGCGCCTCAGAATACAGGATTACTCAAAACAAACATACTGCTGCTTGTCTTTTTAGTTAGGAACATTATAACATGGTTAAAAGCTAAAAAAAAAAGTTGATTTAGAATAGGGGACCTTTAATGTTAGACTGGCTTTATTTTCTGCGTAAACTTTATCACTGACCATTTTTCCATAACTTTTTTCCTTCTGTTTGATCAATTTTTGGGGTGGTTAATATCGGATCTAAACATGAACGTTGTTTTGTCTTGGAGTTTCTAAAAACCCTTTATGCTTTAATGGCATAATCTTGTGTCCAGCCTGTCAGAGCTTTAAGCATTAGCAGTGTTTTGGACAGAAGACAGAGACGTCCTGCCTTAGATTCCTGTGACTGAACTGTGATAAGTGAGTGACAGGTGTCGAGACGGGTCACCTTTAGTTTCCTCCTAAAACGCTCTCTGCATTTTAAAACAGAACTATCAGAGTCTGTGTCTGAGGGGCAGGTGTCACTCTGCGACCTTCACTTCAGTCCTATCTGAGGCTCAGGTCAAAGGTCACAGATGATGGACCCTTTTTCCACAGAGACATGGGAAAGGCAGGTTTAACCTTTGAACTCTTATCTCTGACCTTTGCTCTCAGACCTCATTAAGAAAACAGCTTCCTAATCCCTGTAGGTATTACCAGTGTCTTGTTTAGCTGTTAGAGGTTAATGTGGGAAGGAGCCTATGCCCGTTTAAAGTTGTATGTATAAGAAATTGTAAAAAAAAAAAACATTTATCTTCCGCTTATTCCAGTTTGGGGTTGCAGGTCCTGGGGTCTATCCCAGTAATAAGGGTGTAACGATGTTTTTGCAATGATACAGTGCGCATCGATTAGAAGTGTTTTGATACAATTCAAGAACAATATTGGCTAATTTGGAACGATTCGATACGATTCAACACCTTCATATCGATAATTGATACAGCAACTTTTTGCCAAAAATCATAAAAGTTTACTCTCAAATGTAGCACCGCGGCCGGGGTTGATTATGTCCAGCAGACAGAGAGTGAAGAGAAGTTGAATATAACATTTTATTTAATTAAAAACACAAAATTTATCTCCAAAAAGCCATATCTGGTTTTATTTTAACATACAAATTTCGATATTACCGTGTTACCGTGGGTTCTCTCCGGGTTCCTCCCACCGCCCAAAGACATGCATGTGTTTGGTGAATTGGTGACTCTAAATCGCCCCTAGTGGATGAATGTGAGAGTGAATGGTTGTCTGTCTGTGTTCGTCTCTGTGTCTGCCCTGCGACAAGCTGGCCCCTGTCCAGGATGTACCCCGCCTACGGCCCAAAGTTACTGGGATAGGCTCCAGACACCCGCGACCCCTGACGGGAATAAGCGGTAGAAAATGGATGGAAAATGGATATTTTTGATTATTAATCCATACTTCATGTGTATCGATATTCACTTCCTACAAAACGATTCGATACAAGGTCATGTGTATCGATGTAGTTGTATCATAGGAAAAAAAATCAATACAGTTACTGTATCGTTACAGCCCGACCCATAACTATGGGCCTGAGGCAGGATTCACCCTGGACACTGCACAGTTAGACAGTCAGCCCACATCTGAAAATTGTGATTGCGAAATAATAAAGAAATCTAACTTCGTAACAAAATGATCAGAAAAACATTAGGTCTTCCAGTCAGACCGGTTGAGTACAAGACTAGAACCGATTGTGGACTAAAGTTTACTTTTTTTTGAAGAATTTCTGAATTGAAATGTCATAAAATCAAATTTTAAACTTAATGCTAACATCAGTCATTTATTACTTTACACTACAGGGCTGATGTTTTTGCAAGGGTTGGTTGGTTTGTTGTTGTCTAATACCAAGATAACTACATTTTGATGAAATGAGCCACGGAAGAAATTTGTTTTTGTGGCTCTGGGGCATTGTGTTGATCCAGGGAGGAACTGTAATGCCTTGGCAGAGGCCTTACACTGCTAATATGCCATTGTAGTACACTCTTGCACATTTTACCACCTTTAAAAACATTAACTGACTAAAATAAAACGTTTTTAATTAGTACTCTATTGGCTCCATAAAGGAACAGGTGAAGAGACCAGAGTGTTGCGGCTTTTTCAGCATATAATTAAAAAAAAAGAGCACTTCACTTCTTTAAACTTTTTATATGATGCAGTTTTCCTCCAAAATGAAAAATTTCTAAGGAATCAGTGGAAACAGAGCTGTACACTGTTTTTTGGACGGCTTAGAAACTCAGCGCCAAAGAATACAGGATTACTCAAGGTGTGAATGAAACAAAACACAACTTCCAGTATGTTTTTGATGAAAGCTCCACATTTTAACATGGGAAAATTCGATTGCGCAGAATATAGACTCTTTACATTCCTTTTTTTTTCTTAAAGAGAATTCAGTCCCATTGGCCCTAGTTATATTATTTAAAAATTAGCCGAATGTGTTTCAGGGGAAAGCGTGGTCCTCCTCTTGTGTTAAATTGAATTATTGAAGGAAACGGTCCTAATTTGACTGTTGCCATCGTCCGTATCAGATTAATGGTGCATGGTGTTTGCGCTCACATTTCAAACATTACATAATCACCGCCGCACCGCAGTTGAATTCTGGGTGAACCCTGACTGACGCTCGGCCATTACAACAACAGCAACGCCGCAATTCCCCAACGTCCCCAAACAAATAAATCCTCAAGCAGCCGGAAAAACCATTTACTAATCTGTTACAGTGGGAGCAGGGGTAGGCCACGGGGGTTGAAACGGACAAGTGCGCAGGGAGAGGAACTGGAGAGAGGAGATTATCTCTTCATCATGAAACCTGTTAGTGGGTGGGTTTATTAGTCAGCAGGTGAACATTTTGTCTTTAAAGTTGATGCGTTTACGCCGATTTTTGACCCGATTCTCCCCTTCCGTCATTCTTAAGGACGCCGCGATTATCGTAATGGCACTAAAGATAATCTGATCAGATATTCCTGCTGTGTGTGGTGAGTTAAGAGAGCTCTGGTCTGCTCGGAAGGACGTCGGGACCGCTCCGATCGCAAACGAAAGCGAGGTGACGGAAGCACGGAGGGGAATCCAAAATCCAAACAGCGGTCATGGCCCATGTTCGCGCTGTCTCCACTCCTTTAACCAATGCCTTTTGTTTTTGTATTGTTTTTTCTTTGTTAGAAATAGTCCTCAAACTATCGCAATTGCTTCTTCGTCGTCCGCCATGTTTGTGTTCGCCGAAGTCACGTTTAATCTCATGAGGTTTTGTGAGATTTCCCATCTGACCTGGGAATGTTGGTGAGTGAAATCTGTTGGTGTGTGGTGTGTTGTCTTTGCCACACACTGTAGGACCAAACCTGTGATAGCTTTGATTTTTTTATCGCCATGTGTGGGGTCTCTCAGGTTTTGAAAATCTTCCGACAATTTTAAGATCTTTCCGTGTGAACCAGGCATTAGAAGCAGGAAAAATGGGCAAGCTTTAAGAATTTGCGTGAGTTTGACAAGTTGTGATGGCTATGGATGTGTCAGAGCATCTCCAAAACTCTGTCAAGAGTGGTTCAAGGAAGGAACAAAGATGGATCCGCGAAAGGTGATGCACGTGTGGTCCCGGGACACAGGTGGGCGTAGTTTAATGAGGACTTCTCTGTGGAAACCCTGGTGCACGACTCATGTAGCGTTTATGCTAATTTTGACGATAAATATGAGTTTATTTGTTAGTTTCATTCATTCCGCTTATTCTCGTTAGGGTTTAGTGACTCAAAACAGTTGTTAGAAGTTAAAAAAGTGAAAGGATGCTCCACAAATTCTGTATTGATGAGAGAAAAAATCCTGTTTTTACGAGTAAAATAATTTTCTGTTTTTACAAGAAAAGTTTTGTTTTTACGAGAAATAAAATAATTGTATGTTTTTATGTGGATAATGGTCCTTATTATCTTGTTCCACTTTTGGGGGGAGAGGAATTCAAAGTCAATGGCAAAGACCTGAGATGTCTGCGCAGAGTCGACAAACTAATGATTATACGTCAATATTACTTAACGAAAGCACAATCTCCAGTGTCTCAAGCCTAGAGTAAAATAAAACCGTATTAAACCAAGTAGTTGGGACATTTACGCCCTTTCTTTAGCTTCAGCAACTCTTCAATACGAGCTAAATGTTTACTGGTTGTGATAGACATGAATTTACTTTTGTCATAAAAACCCAAGTTATTTATACTCATAAAAACAGAACTTTTCTCATAAAAACAGAACTTTTCTCATAAAAACAGAACTAACTTAGCTCATTAAAACAGAAACTTTTTTTTTTCAGGTGAACGCAATACGCTTCCGTAGAAATCGAGTCAAAATAACTTTCTTTGAGTTTTTTTGTTGCATTATCTTTCATTCACATCATTGTGCTGTCTTTTGAGGTGAGGGGGTTGAACATTTCTGGTTGCAGCTGTGTAGGGAATGAGAAAATGTAGTTGAGCTGCGCTGGTGGTGGGAAGGACGGTAGAGAGACCCACTTATCGGCAGAGCTGTGAGGGAAACCAGGCCGAGGAGAGCGCCGTTGTTTCTGCCGCTCCCGAAGAATGACAGGAAGCAATAATCACCGTTAGACGGTTAGCGATAGGGGCTCGAGGAGGTCAGGGAGAGGTGAGAACGAGGCCGAAGTGAGGAGGGTCAGGCGCAGGTCACGCCACAGACGGCAAGAGTTTAGACCTGAGAGAGTTTCGGAGATACCATCAGGAGACTTGGACTGGAGTCGCAGAGGCTAAGGGTTAGTTTTTATCTCTGTTTAGGAGATGTTTGCAAAGAGGAGCCACTAAAGAATGAGAATTTCACCCTCTGTCCAGCTATGGCGTGACAAATATGGCCTGTAACAACCAATAATGTAATATCCAATTATACAATAACTGCTAATGTAATCATTTTGGCAGTTTTAAATGTAATAAAACCAATGTCATAATAATTTTTGAGACAATATAGATTTTGCAACATCCAACAGTCACACAAAACATAAAAAACGTCTACAGCCAGGCTACTAAAAGGTAAGATCCTGAACTTGGCTGATACAAAACAAAATTGTACCCGTTATAAAAAAAAATAATGTCACTTTCCTGTTCATCAGAGTGAACACAACCTTAACCTACACAAAGCATATCCAAGGAACCAACCTTGAAAGACTGGGATCTGTCTTCACGTGTTTTTTCTTCAGACTTTTCTTTTGCTTTTGGCTCCTGCAGCGGTGCGTTATGTCACCCCCGAGTCCTCACACTGATAGTGAAACACCTTCCACTCCCTCCTGCGCTGTCCCGTCTCTGATACTCGCCCCCGTGTGTGTGAGGGGTGAATCCCAGGTCAGAGCTGCGTGTGAGCCTCCCTCCGCTGCAACGCTCAAGTTTTTCTTTTTTCTTCTTTTCGTAAAGTGTTCCCTGAGTTCTTCTTCTCTTTTTTTCCATTTTCATCAGTCTTATCTGTGTCTCCTCGTTCTTCTTCTACTGTTTTCACCCCAGCCTTACCCACTGACCTCCGCTTCACCCAGACGCGCACTCCTGGATCAAGTTACACACGTTTTGTTTTTTGTTTTTTCTCTTTCTGTGTTTCTGGTCTGGTTCCATTTATCCGATCACAGCCACTGACAGCGCTTCATGCGGTGGACTATTATCTGTGCGCAGTGGTAGAAAGGATTACCACAGGCAGGAAAGTCATGGGTTTGATCCTCCTTGGACAAGATGACAACAGATTTTAACAAGTGGCTGACAAAGCTGAGCCCGCCTCATGCCCAGAGCAGCAGGAACCATGTTCCCTGTACAAACTTGTACAGTAGCTCAAGTCCGTATTTAGTTTATTTAGAGATATTTGTTATTACTGGTTTAATCCATCAGTTTTAGTTCAGTTTTAGTCTTGGTTTAGCTCTGGTTTAGACCTTGTTTAGTCCTGGTTTAGATTAGTTTTAGTCTTGGTTTAGCTCTGGTTTAGACCTTGTTTAGTCCTGGTTTAGATTAGTTTTAGTCCTGGTTTAGTTCTGGTTTAGATTAGTTTTAGTTATTGTTAGGATCTGGCTTGAGACCTGGTTTAGTCCTTGTTATGACCTGGGTTAGTCCTGGTTTAGTCCTGGTTTAGACTTGATTTAGTCCTGGTTTATGCCTTGTTAGCACCTGGTTTAGTCCTGGTTTAGATTAGTTTTAATCCTGGTTTAGATCTGGTTTAGTCTTTGTCAGGACCTGGTTTAGTCCCTGGTTTACATTAGTTTTAGTCCTGGTTTAATTCTGGCTCAGTCCTTATTTAGATCAGTTTTAGTCCTGGTTTAGTTCTGGTTTAGACCTTGTTCAGACCTGGTTTAGATTACTTTTAGTTATTGTTCGGATCTGGCTTTAGGCCTGGTTTAGACCTGATTTAGTCCCAGTTTATTCCTTGTTAGGACCTGGTTTAGCCCTGGTTTAGATCAGTTTTAGTCCTGGTTTAGTCCTGGTGTAGACCTGGTTTAGTTCTAGATTTGTTTTGGATTTTGTCCTCTTTTAGTCCTGGTTTAGACCTGGTGTATAAATGGTTTAGGCCCGGTTTACTCCTTGGTTTAGTCCAGATTTATACCAGTTTAAGTTCTAGTATAGACCTGGTTTAGTCTGGATTAGGTCTTGGTTTAGTCCTTTGTTTAGATCAATTTTAGTCCTGGTTTAGTCCTTGTTAGGACCTGGTTTAGACTTAGTTCTGAATTAGTCCTGGATTTGCCTTGGATTTATCCTGGTTTTGTCCTAGTTCAGACCTTGTGTAGACCTGGTTTAGTCCTAGTTTAGTCTGGATTTAGACCTGGTTTACTGGGTCTTAACTGAGTCCTGGTCTGTTTGGAAACAACAAAAACAACATTCCCATCTCTCCCCTCAGCTCTGGATCTCATTAGCGCTAGCCCTCGCAGCCAGCTGATGCTAGCACTGAGCTAACTGTTTGTGTGCTAGCGACAGGAAGTTAGCGCCGGGGCCGATTAGCGGGTCAAGCAGCGGCCGCGCAGAGGTGAACCGCGGGACAGATAAAGTGAATGGAGTGAGAGGAAAATGCGCAGAAGTCATTGAGGAAGGAAGCAAAAAAGAAAGAACAAAACATTTCCTGCTTTATTAACAATCTGCGGAGGTCAGGGGTCACGCTAGGGGTTTGACAACATGGATAGCAGGCTAAAAACGTTACGGAAAAGTCATATTTGTGCGATTTTATATGGTTTTTATGATATTTTTGGCCTTTCATGGCTTTATGTGGTGACAGGAAATCATGGAGGAGAGACATTAGGTAAGTTGTTGGAGTCCACAGGGCAGTTTAAATCATTTTATGCTTTTGTAGCCAGGTTTTGAACAATTCAGTATAGTCTTTGTGCCAGTCCTAAACCTGGAAAAATGGAGAAGGTTACTTTAGGTACAGCCCCAGACCCCAGACAGAAAAAAAACACACAAAAGCAAAGTTGTAGTCAGGTTTTTACCATTGCCGCTAATATCATTACACATTGTCTTGGATAGTCCTTGAAAAAAATGATAGGTGCTCATGAGATATTTCATTTTTAATAATTTTAGTAGATAATGTTGGCCTACGCAAACGTATGTGAGAATTCGCTGGGGTGTGTGGCAATGTTAACATAAGAGATAACAAATTTAACAAATGATTTAGCATAATTTACACACAAAAAAACTTATGTTTATTACAAACAGAGGTGGAAGAAGTGCTTAAAATATTGTTGCTGCAAAATAGAAAATGTAAAGTAAACAATAATGATAATAGTAATCTTTTTTGGCTTCTTTTTCTTATTATACAGATATTTTTTATTATATTTTTATTGATTTAACTCCTGGGACTACTTAATGTTAATCCAGACCTTTGCATTTTTTTTTTTTTTTTTTTTTTTTTTACAATTTTAAATAAAATTTTACTTATTTATTATTGAACTCTCCACAGACTACATCATTATCACAACATTTAAAATACTTCACATACTTTTCTAACACCAAAGTAGTATTTTCTATCTCTCCATCTTTTTCTTCTTTCCATTTTCTCTTCCCACTTTTCTCCTCACCACAGCTCATCATCTGCCTCCCAGTGTGCAGTTATTCACATATTAATTAGTTTTTTACACCAGATGCCCTTCCTGACACAACCCTCTCTTATTTATCCAGGCTTGGGACTAGCGCAAAGAAATAGGCCAGGCTCGTGACTCACTGTGACTGGATTATTTATGACCTCTCCCTGACTTGGAATCTCTTCGTCGTCTTATTTTTTATTTACTTCCACACACACTTCACTATCTCCTCCATCGCTCGCCACCTTCCTGTTTTTTACCTGCTCCCTATCTCGCAATCTTCCACCTCCTCCCTCTTTCTCTGTACATTTCTTTCTCTCCATTGCTCCACATGTGTTTTTGCTCTCCTCTCGCTCTCTCTCTCTCTGCTGTGTGTGTGTCTGTGTTTGGAGTTACCCAGAGTTCACTGGGGCTCCCTCCGATAGACAGAGCGGTGTGAGCCAGAGTTCAGCGGGGCACGGCCGGGTTATGCAACACGCTTAAGTGACTGCGCTCGGGCTATTTGGAGATATAGGCCCGGTGTTTTCTCTCCCTGAGTAATCACAAATGCTGCAGAAAGGTTGGAAAGTGACGAAAACAAAAACCAAACCGGCTCAGTGTTGGAAATGGAATGTAATGCAATGGCAAAGTGATATATTGTACACATTACTGACACGCTGCGTGCTATTAACTTTAAAGTCGCCTATTTTTTGCAACATTTCAACATTTCAAACTTTAAAGTCGCCTATTTTTTCAACATTTCAAACTTTAAAGTCGCCTATTTTTTCAACATTTCAAACTTTAAAGTCGCCTATTTTTTTCAACATTTTAAACTTTAAAATCGCCTATTTTTTCAACATTTTTCAACATTTCAAACTTTAAAGTCGCCTATTTTTTCAACATTTCAAAATTTAAAATTGCCTATTTTTTCAACATTTTTCAGCATTTCAAACTTTAAAGTCACCTATTTTTTTTCAATATTTCAAACTTTAAAATCGCCTATTTTTCAACATATTTCAACATTTTAAACTTTAAAATCGCCTATTTTTTCAACATATTTCAACATTTCAAACTTTAAAGTCGCCTATTTTTTCAACATTTCAAAATTTAAAATCGCCTATTTTTTCAACATTTTTCAACATTTCAAACTTTAAAGTCGCCTATTTTTTCAACATTTCAAAATTTAAAATTGCCTATTTTTTCAACATTTTTCAGCATTTCAAACTTTAGTCACCTATTTTTTTTCAATATTTCAAACTTTAAAATCGCCTATTTTTTCAACATATTTCAACATTTTAAACTTTAAAATCGCCTATTTTTTCAACATATTTCAACATTTCAAACTTTAAAGTCGCCTATTTTTTCAACATTTCAAAATTTAAAATCGCCTATTTTTTCAACATTTTTCAACATTTCAACATTTCAAACTTTAGTCACCTATTTTTTTTCAACATTTCAAACTTTAAAGTCGCCTATTTTTTTCAACATTTTGCAACATTTCAACATTTCAAACTTTAAAGTCGCTTATTTTTTCAACATTTCAAACTTTAAAGTCACCTATTTTTTTCAACATTTTGCAACATTTCAACATTTCAAACTTTAAAGTCGCCTATTTTTTTTTTTACATTTTTTCAACATTTCAAACTTTAAAGTCGCCTATTTATTTCAAAATGTTTCAACATTTATTTATACAGCCCTTTAAAACACACAAAGTGACCAAAGTGCTTTCTGTTAAAATCAAATAAAATCATAAAAAATAGAAATACATGAAAGACTATAATACAGAATACAAAATGAATTACTAAGTGTTAAAAGTCAGTCTGAATAAATACGTTTTAAATTTAGATTTAAAGAGACCAAAATCTGCCAATATCAATATCTTTCCTTAACTGCACAATTTTGCCGTTTGTGCTTTTTAAATATCAAAATATGTTTTACTTTTTTATCGCTCAAAAAACTTGTTCAAGTATTTTTAGGCTTACTGTTATATGAATTTATTTGACTACTTACTTTTTATGTTGATTTACTATAAAATTACTTTAAAATACTGAATTATACCATGTGATACAACTTTCAGCTGCTGCCTTTCTTTCAGAAGTCACCACACTGAATCATTTACATGGTTGTAGTTTGGCAATTTTTTATCCCAGATTCCTTTTCTTGATGAAAATCTCTTGTTATCCAAGCTTGGGGGCGGCACAATTTGTGCCTGGAGTTTTTGGGTACACGTCATGGAATCAAACTAACTGATAAACCTAATACAGGGCTTCCACAGTGTCCCAAAAACTCCAAAAAAGAACCAAAACAAAAATGTAAACAAAAACAACATTGCCATTATGTAAAATAATTGTTCATTTTTAATTTTACAAGTAGGGATGTAACGATACAGTAACAATATCAATGTATCGTTTTTTTTTCCTATGATACATCTATATCGATAAACGTTACCTTGTATTGAATCATATTGTTTTCTAGGAAGTGTGCATCGATATACAGGGAATACCGATCGATAAAATAAAAAATATCAATACTAGAAATTTGCATGTTAAAATAAAACCAGATATGGCTTTTTGGATGTAATTTTTGTGTTTTTAATGAAATAAAATGCTATATTTAACTTTTCTTTGCTCTTTGTTTACTGGACACAATCAACCCTGGCTGTGATGCTACATTTGACAGTAAACTTTTATGATTTTTGGCAAAAAGTTGCTGTATTGATTATTGAAGGTATTGAATCGTATTGTTCTTGAATCGTATCCAAACAATTCTTATCGATACGTATCGCATCGTTGCAAAAGCGCATCGTTACACCCCTTTTAATAAATCAGCAGTACCATTGTCAGTAAAACTAATGTAAATATGTTTAACTCAAATATCTTGGCACACTGTGAGTCATTTTTATGAAATATAAAAAATATATATACTGCTCATAGCACCTCTTATATACGTTTAAACAGGTCTTAAATATATAACGTACATTTGATGCAACTACCTGCCTTCACAGCTTATTCTAAAATGCCCACTCAATGCTCAAAGGTATTTTACCATCACCGACACGAGAGCTCAGATCAGAACCATGTTTACCACTCAGCGTAATAAACAATTGAGTTGGTAATTTTGTGATATTTGTCTTTAAGTACATTTTTTGTGCAATTGCTTATGAAATAGGTCTTTTTTTTCATGGTTTAAAAAGGTTATAAATTTAACTTAACCACACTTTGACCACAGTTTTACATTTGATTACAAAAAACTGCATCAGCCCTTCTTCGTCTGACGTCTTTGTGCTGCTTTCTTCTTGACTTCTCGCTTTACTCCCCCTGCTGGCAACGAATGTATCAAACTCTTCCAATGCAAACCAAACCAAAGACCAATATCTGTGACTGATGTTAACTCTGTAACCTTTTATGTGTCTTTCCCAGTTGCTGGACCTCTTCACTCAGTGGGACTGGTCCACTTATTTGGCCGACTACGGAAAACCCAACTGCAAATATCTGAGAGTTAACCCCCACACGGCGCTGGCTCTGCTCGAGAAGTGAGAACCTCATCAACATTTTCACTCTGTTCTGTACGGTGGCCTAGAAGGTTCATTAAAATACCTCAAAAAACACGAGCTAATTTAGAACATTATTTTCATGATCTTTGTGATAAATAAGCTTCATGTTTCTTAGTGTTTTTTTAATTATGTTTTTTTAATGTCAAGTTAAGAAATAAATAAAAAAAGAAAAATAAATCACAAAAACATTTAAAACATCTTGCTGTATCTGAAATGGCAACAAATTCAGAAAAACACGCACAAATACAAAAATGCGCACACAAATTTCAAAACATGCACACAAATACAAAAACAAATACACAATTCAAAAACGCACACAATTTTCAAAACGCACACAAATTCAAAAACATGCACACAAATATAAAAACACACAAATTTGAAAACATGCACACAAATTTCAAAACACGCACACAAATTCGAAAACACAAACATTTCAAAATCCACACAAATTCAGAAACACGCACAGAAATACAAAACCACGCACACAAATTTGAAAACATGGACACAAATTTGAAAATATGCACATGAATACGAAAACAAGCACAAAAATTTCAAAACACACACACAAATTCAAAAACATGCACACAAATACGAAAACTCGCGCACAAGTTCTGAAACACACAAATTTAGAAACACGCACACAAATTTGAAAACACACAAACAAACTCTAAAACACTACAGTAAATGAGATTATGGAAAGGGTAGGACCTTTGTGTGACTGGACAGAAGAGAGCTGTGCGTGTTTTCGTACTTGCCCTTCAGGGCCACCGTACTTATCACTTATCTGTTAGTACATGTCATTTAAATATGATCCCTCCAGGCCACCGTATGTTTACCTCCTCTGCTGTTGTTCTTCTCCTCTGTCCTGTCTCTCACTTGTTGACTCTCTCTTCCTCCCGTTCGTGTTGTGGCAGGTTATCAAAGCCGTGAGTACATTCAATGCTATGGTGTGGGTTCGCTAACGTTCGGCTAACTCCATCAAAAAAACAAAAAAAACACACCCATGCCTTTTTATCTGCGCATCACTGCCGCAGTCAGGGCAGATGAACAGATTACCAACCCGCATAAACATTCAAAAGCAGAACCGTGTGACCTCCAGGAGACCCAGGAGGCTCGGCGGTGCCTCTTCCCCACGCACGGAAGCACCCTGCTGGGCTGAGACTCCGAGCACAGGCCCCTGAACTTCCTGGAGGTCCCGATATATGACCCTTAACATGCAAGTTCTATTGTGAATGTACTACTTTTGCATGTGTAACTATGGTAGGAAATGTTTCACGTTTTTCAAGGTGTTTCCAGTTTTAGTTAGACATTGATAAGCCATAAAATTATGACCACTAACATTAGCACATTTGTATGAAAATGAGTTTTTGAACAATAATCACTAATGTTTTGGAAAAAAATCAAGATGGCTGCTGTTGTTTTGTGACGTTCCTCTTCTGAATGTGTTTATAAAAAATAACACGAGATTGTACTAATGGAGTGAACTTGGATAGTTTTCGTTTTTATCAATGCCTTAACGTCCCCATCCCCAATTTGGAAAAATGTTGAATGGAAGGCAGTGAGGAACAGTAAACCAAACACACAATCACACTAAAACATTCATATACCAAGGCCCAAGGGCATAACGGCAGAGTGCAGTGCTGCCAGTGGGGATCGATGTGCCAACCTTCCGGGTAGTGGACGAATAAACGGCTCGACCTGCTGCTCATCATGTGGTCATTAGCGTTAAATAAACAATTTATACAATATATGTCATTCGTTGGGTGGTTGCAGTTTAAGTCTCTTCTCCCCAGACGCTTCCACCAACTCCTCCAGTGCGTTCTGGGTCAGGGAGGGTCCCAACGAGATTCCCAAGATTTAGGCCCACAGCTTATGACCATAGGCGAAATCTTTTGTCTTCTCCATTTCTTATTAAAGGTCGCCACAGTTAACTGGTTGCTCGGTGATATGGCAGGTCTTTACACCGGATGCCCTTCCTGTCACAACCAGCCTCATATTGCGACTGGAGTAGGCAATGTCTGTGACGTATTTTGTCCAGGGACACAGCGACAGTATGTGTTTTGTGTTCGGGGCGGCAGTAGCTCAGTTGGTAGAGCCGCTTGTCCAATAACCAGAAGGTTGGCGGTTCAAACCCCACTCCCACTGTCGTTGTGTCCTTGGGCAAGACACTTAACCCACCTTGCCTCCAGTGTCTGCGCACACTGGTGTATGAATGTGAGTGTGAATGGGTGAACGGTTCCTTGATGTAAAGCGCTTTGAGTACCCATGAAGTTGGAAAAGCGCTATATAAATGTGACCATTTACCATTTTTATTTTTGCTTCGATTCGAATCGCCAACAGGGGTGACCACCTCAAAAAGTATTAAAAGCGGGACACAGTTGGAGAGACTAAAGAAATACAAGTGTTGATATACAAATCTGTACTACCAACTTTCTGAGATACAATATGCTACTGTTTAGGGCCTATAAAACATCCCAAAAGCACACATTTTGCAAAGTAATGTCTGTACTGGGACTTTATTCATTGGAATAAAAAGGATAGAAGAGAAAAAAATCGAAGCTCTCAGTCTGCATTTTCTCAAAACAATCCAGCACCAACCATATTCCAACCCGGCAGGATACAGGATGCCCACAAATATTTATTCTACATTTTACTCAAGAAATACTAACCTCAATGTTCTTACCTTGAATCTCTCTTTTTATAAGATCGCCAGTGAAGAAGAGGGACATTATCTTAATAAGTGGGACGGAGTGACAGATGCCTAAATAGCTGTGCAGTACAACCAAAAGTGGTACAGGTGTTCACCTACCGGCTACCCTACGGTTGTTGGCAACCTCCGAACGCTCATCCCACTGCGCCACTGTCGCTCCTGAAAGCAGGAACCTAGAACAATTCAATTCAGATTTATTTGTACAGCCCAGTATCACAACAAAAGTCGCCTCAAAGGGCTTCACAACAGTTGATCAAACATAAACACACAATCAGACTTAACACACAATCAGCACAAACAATAACTACACTAAACTAAACAGACCCAGGACACTCCTATTCTTAGACCCTCCTTTTCGGTAAGGAAAAACTCCTAAAAAACCCAGCTGCAACAACAACAATCAGAATATAAAGATAAAAGCAGAAAGGAAAGAACATGAACTGGTGGATATTTTAACTCAAATCTTTAAAAGTATTTAATGTTGCTGCTCTTCATTGACTTCCATTCAAAACCATATAGTTTCTAGGAATGGTACTGCATAAGCCACAGTCTGAGGGGTGCCAGGGATAAAATTAATCATTTATTGGCCTCCTCTACCCAAACCCACTTGTCCCTCAGTGTACAGTGCTCCTCCTCATGCCGCTGTTGTCTGTTTCCAGGTTGAAGGAAACTGGGAGGAAGAACGTAATCTTGGCTCAGCTGAGGAAGACGGACCGAGACCGACAGAAACTCATCGACACCGTCATTAAACAGCTGAGAAACCTCATCGCACAACATTAATACAACCTCCACCGCCGTCTAGAGCCAGCCCAAACCAATCAGAACCGTCCACAAACTCCCCATAATCCTCTTCTGTCCTTTGGGATTGGTTCCAAATTGAGATTATATTGAAATTGCTGGTTGCTAACTGTATACCGTGCCATTTGTAGCCACGTAGCCATGGATCTTTTCACCTTATTTGCTGATAGACAAAATGTGTCTTATTCAAAGCTGGATATTTTTGCCGTTTGTGCACGTCGTCGATAATCTCCGATGTCTTCCATGATGCCAGTGTAGCCAACTGTTCAGACTGTGTGATGGTTGCCAATACTAGATGCCACTCGTTGCCCATTTGTGACATGGTTAGTTCCCCTGCCTTTAGTGTGGGAAGTCAGGGGTTTGATTCCTCGTTAAGCTCCTGCTACAGTTTGTGCCGGTCCTGAGCCCAGATAAATGGAGAAGGCCGCATCAGGATGAAAAGGGTTGGCTCTGGCAACCTCTGAAAGGAAGGGGACAGCTATAAGGGACTTGTTTTTGTTGAAATATATCTGTAAAGCATTTAAAACTCAAATTAAAGCGCGAGGTTTTGTAGGTGAAAATACTGAAATATCAAAACTTGCAAGTTCAACAAATCCAGAAATGGGTTGTGTAGCTTCCACTGTGAAGGCAGCTGACAAAATAACATTGAGATCTAGTAACATTTTTAGTTTATTGACAAAAATATTTGCCTGCTTCCTTCCTATTACAGAAATCGCGTTGATACTTTGGCAGTACCAACGCTCTGGTACTCTCCATTTGTCCAGGCTTGGGACCGCAACCGCTTCACTAATGGGAAGCCACATTCACAAAAAATAAAATAAAAATAGTAATAGAGCTATATTTATAATCTTTTTTTTTTTTGTAGCTAGAATTGCAAAAAACTGTAGCGAATCTTGGCAAGTCAAAGCAGAAAATGTTTTGTCTTCCATGTAAGGATCCATTATGCAAACATTATCTTTGAAAACATGAAAAAAAAGATCTTATCTGTCAACTTACATTCACAGGTGTTGTTGGATGGTTGGGAAAAAAGGTGCATATTGTTCAACACAGCAACCTGTTTATTTTTGAATGTCGTATTTTTGAACGCGGTGATCTTGCCACATGTTTTTTTAATTAATTTTGGGGGGAAAAAAAGTGCTAAAAACAATTCCACAAGCAACTGCAGACTGGTCTAAGATTGCGCTGACTTGTGTAGGAATGTATGTAGCACCAAATGCATTAAGTCCTCCTTTATTAAAAGTCAGGAGCTACTATTGTTAAATCTTTAGTTTTTTGCCAAATTGTCAAAAAGTGAGATATTCAAAATCAATGTGGTTTTGTAGCTAGAATTGCTAAAATTTGCTAAAATTCACCTGCAGGTTTAGGAAATTAGCTAAAACCTGGAATTGTCTTCCATACATTATGCTAATATAAAACTTTGTATGTGATGGACTTATCTGGCAATATTCATAGCAACAAGTTTGGTGCATATCGTCAAACATGGCAACTAGTTTATCTTTGCATGTAATATTTTGAATGGGGTGATAAGTGTTTTTGCCACATTAGCCAAACAAACTAAAAGTATTTTTTGTAGCTAGTATTGCTATAATATTAACTAAAAAAAACTATTTTAAGCAGAATTTTTAAGAAATCAACACAAAAAGATATGGCAACCCTTTTGTCTTCCATATAAGGAGTCATTATGCAAATATAATATTTGTATGCAATAGACTTATCTGGCAACATTTATGGCAACAAATTTGGAGGATATCCTCAAACATGGCAACCCCTTTTAACGTTGAATGTCATATTTTGAATGAGGTGATCTTGCCTTGTGTTTTTGCCACATAATCAACAAACAACAAAACAGATATGGCAATTTGTCGCCTTCATGTTAGTATTTATTATGCAAATATCAAACTTTGTAATGGACTTATCTGGCAACAGTCATAGCAACACGTTTGGTGGATATCGTCTAACATGGCAATTTGATTTGGAACATGGAATTTCATTTTTTGAATGGGGCGTGTTTTTGCCACATTCAACTGAATTAAAAGATATTAAAAATCAGCCTTTTTGTGGCCAGAATTGCTAAAATATTAACTAGAAAGCAATTTTGGCAAAATATTTTTACAATAACCAGACATGGCAACTCATAAAACTTATATGTAATAGACTTATCTGTCATATCTTGAATGAGGTGAACATGTTTTTTGCCACTTCAAAGCATACTAGAGATATAATAAAAATAATTTAACTAAAATTGTTGAAATATTAACTATTAAACAACAAATTGCAGCTGAATTGTTAAGAAATCAACAAAAAACTGATTTGGCAACCTGTCGTCTTCCAGCTAAAGACTCATTATGCAAACATCGTACTGGCAACATTTATAAGAATATGTGTGGTGCTTTTTGTCAAAAACATGGCAATTCTTTGTATGTAGAATGTCATATTTTGAATGGGGTGATTTTGCCAGGTGTTTTCAAGTCTTAAGGAAAAAAGAGCAGAGACTGGATTTGTGTAGAAAACGATGTACCACCAAGCACATAAAGTTACCGTTCTTTCCTGAACTTTGTCAGTGGGAGTCGAGCGCTGCCTGTTTTAGTTTCATTCTCTAATTATTATTTTTATTTTGGATTCATGTGTTTTCTTAAAGGTCCCCTATTGGGCTTTTGCATTCCCTTGGTTGTGCCAGCTTAAAATTTTGATTCATAAATTACAAAACCCTAGGCTTAGCAGTAAAATTTAGAGCTAACAACAATTAACTGGCCTTATCTCGCAATGCTACAGAATCCAGACGGTGTTCCAGAGCCACTCCACCTTCACACCATCTTTACTTTTCGGCATTTCCCTTTCAATTGTATAGTGATATGGCATAGGTTTTAAGCCAGATGCCCTTCCTGACAGTCATTATCGCAATGGTACAGAATCTTAAAACATTCCTGGATCTAGATGGTGATATAGATCCACACCAAAAAAAAAACAGTTTCTTCCTTGGCTTATTATGGCCCTTTCCTCAAAAAGTCAAAATCCAGTCATTACTTTTTGAGTTTTGTTGCTAAATGAGTGACACAAACCTACGCTGGCAAACACACAAACCTACGCTGGCAAAAACTCAAACCTTTGCTGGCAAAAACTCAAACCTACGCTGGCAAAAACTCAAACCTACACTGGCAAAAACTCAAACCTACACTGGCAAAAACTCAAACCTACGCTGGCAAAAACTCAAACCTTTGCTGGCAAAAACTCGAACCTTTGCTGGCAAAACTCAAACCTACACTGGCAAAAACTCAATCCTATGCTGGCGTAAATTCAAACCTTTGCTGGCAAAAACTCGAACCTTTGCTGGCAAAAACTCAAACCTACGCTGGCAAAAACTCAAACCTAAGCTGGCAAAAACGCAAACCTTTTCTGGCAAAAACTCAAACCTACCCTGGCAAAAACTCAAACCTACGCTGGCAAAACTCAAACCTAAGCTGGCAAAAACGCAAACCTTTTCTGGCAAAAACTCAAATCTACCCTGGCAAAAACTCAAACCTACGCTGGCAAAACTCAAACCTACGCTGGCAAAAACTCAAACCTAAGCTGGCAAAAACGCAAACCTTTTCTGGCAAAAACTCAAACCTACCCTGGCAAAAACTCAAACCTATGCTGGCAAAAACTCAAACCTTTGCTGGCAAAAACTCAAACCTTTGCTGGCAAAAACTCAAACCTACGCTGGCAAAAGCTCAAACCTAAGCTGGCAAAAACGCAAACCTTTTCTGGCAAAAACTCAAACCTACCCTGGCAAAAACTCAAACCTACACTGGCAAAAACTCAAACCTATGCTGGCGTAAATTCAGACCTTTGCTGGCAAAAACTCGAACCTTTGCTGGCAAAAACTCAAACCTACGCTGGCAAAAACTCAAACCTAAGCTGGCAAAAACGCAAACCTTTTCTGGCAAAAACTCAAACCTACCCTGGCAAAAACTCAAACCTACCCTGGCAAAAACTCAAACCTACACTGGCAAAAACTCAAACCTATGCTGGCGTAAATTCAGACCTTTGCTGGCAAAAACTTGAACCTTTGCTGGCAAAATTCAAACCTACGCTGGCAAAAACTCAAACCTAAGCTGGCAAAAATGCCAACCTTTGCTGGCAAAAACTCAAACCTATGCTGGCAAAAAGGCAAACCAATGCTGGCAAAAAACTCAAACCTATGCTGGCAAAAACGTAAACCTAAGCTGGCAAAAATGCCAACCTTTGCTGGCAAAAACTCAAACATATGCTGGCAAAAAGGCAAACCAATGCTGGCAAAAAACTCAAACCAATGCTGGCAAAAAACTCAAACCTATGCTGGCAAAAACGTAAACCTAAGCTGGCAAAAATGCCAACCTTTGCTGGCAAAAACTCAAACATATGCTGGCAAAAAGGCAAACCAATGCTGGCAAAAAACTCAAACCAATGCTGGCAAAAAACTCAAACCTATGCTGGTAAAAACTCAAACCTACGCTGCCAAAAATAACCTCCTTGGTGGAGATGATGCAATGTCTCATCAAACAGAACCGTTTTTTAGCCGTAAAGAAACAGAACATTTTAAAAAATATAGTTTCTTTAACTCAGTATCATCCAAAAGCCAATAGGGGACCATTGTTATTGTTTTTTGGGGTGCAATAACAGCTCATGTTAACTTTATAAAGGGACAAAATCTGCTGTGTTCGAAAGGGATTCACCGATAATTCATGTTTTGTTTTTCGTTCATGATTATTATATATTTGTATTAATTAATTTGTAGCTTTGTGGGTTTTTGTTTTTTCAAGGGAAACTGGGACACTTCATGAATGTGCCTTTGCTGTATCGTCTATTTTGTAAAAGCATTTTGTGGCGGGTTGATTCTGGACAAAGACAAGTCAATGTTTGATGTTTTAATGTTTTTCTTTTTGCGTACGCTGGCTTCTAACTTGACAACTAAGATTTTGGGATAATTGAGCAACAAGGGCCACAACTAATGTAAGACTCTAACCAAGAAATATTCCTTTACTAAAACGCTATTTACACATTTTATGCCACAACATTGAACTTATTTCTTATCTTCATGTGTCCAGATTGTCGGCCATTTTGCTCCTGCGTCAATTTATTTTTTGTAGAAATCTGTGTGGGACAGAAGCACTGTACAAGCTGCTGTATTAAACCACTAATGAATACTAATAACTACATACGGAATAATAAATACTATTGAATATGTTGCTGTGTCATTAATGTCTTTTTTTTTTCTATTGTTGCACCACCAGCCATAGTAGCGCATACTGTTGTTGTGCCCCTGGGCAAGACACTTCACCCACACTGCCTGCTCCAGGCAAAAAATCACAAAATCACTGAGCGACTGGTTCCCTGTGGCGACCAAGACTAAATAAAGGGACCAGCCGAAAGACTATCATTATGATTTATATAAAAAAAAGTTCTTTATTAAATTCAAAGTCATGAACCATAATGAAAAAGTCACTTTTTTAAAACTAAAGACAAGTTATAGGCTTGTGTATTTTAGGAAGTAGTTGTTTAATTTGCTCTAATTCTCCAATGGCACTGTTCCTTTACTCTGCTGTAATCCGTGTATGGTTCATTCTTTGGGTTTTCCGTTTCAAAATGAAATGAGTGAAAACAAATAATCTGTTTTTTCGTTTTGTCGTTTTCAAATAAAATTTGAGTTACAAAAAGATTGGAAAGAAAAAAAAAGCTGTATTATATCAATTATAAGGTTTAAACAAATAAAGCTTTATCCTCAGCGCGGAATTCAGGGGCTTTGTAGTTTCCCGATTTGGAAACCTACCCAATTTGTCCCGACATTCGATATGCGCATGCACGAGCTAACACAGCTAACAACGGCAACTGGCATAGGACAAACTATAATATATACCACATACAGTATATTTATACAAATGTTAGTCAAATATGTTTTCACCACTCCTTTACTCTTTATTCTTTTTGAATTATTAACAATCTTGTTTACAGTGGAAGAGTCGAGGAAAGATGTGAAACAACGATGATGCTAATGCTAAGATACCCTCGCTTTATCTTCCCAACCTAGATTTGGCAAAGCCTGGTTGGGATGCTAATGCTAAGAGATCCCGCTCCCTTTCAGTTTATTGAAATAAACAAATATAAACAGAACAACATATTAACGATGCCACAAACGTCTGACTGGAGGATGTTTATATAAGCGCGGTCCAACTGATGCATAGCTTGGGGAGAAGTGGGCTTTCCAAAATAAATTACCGTATTTTCCGCACTATAAGGCGCACCTAAAAGCCTTTAATTTTCTCAAAAACCGACAGTGCGCCTTATAATCCGATGCGCCTTATATATGGATCAGTGTTGGTTAATTATGGCTACCGTATTCAGGGGGCGTCGCCGAAGTGACAGCAGTAAAAACGGTAAAGGGGAATTCCAGTCCCAGCTGTTCATGTGTGCCATAGGCGTGTTTATGGATCCTGCCGCAAAAGAACAAGGAGGCGCGGCCTTTGCTCCATCTCAGTAGAAGAGTTGCGACATTGAGGGGACAGAAAACTGAGCGCTCGAACGCTGTTCATGTAGCTTTGAACTGTGACAAATGGAGTTGGAAATACATTGTTTTCAACGAGGGAGTTGTAAGAACGCTGGTTTGTATTCTATTAATAAAGTTTGACTGACTGACTTATCTGACTGTTTTATTGACATTCCCTTTAGCGCAGCGCCATCTAGTGGATGCGCCTTATAATGCGGTGCGCCCTATATATGAAAACGGTTTTAAAATAGGCCATTCATTGAAAGTGCGCCTTATAATCCGATGTGCCTTATAGTGCAGAAAATACGGTAAAACAACATGGCCGTATTTGGTATTTCGGTTTAAAAGACTCGAGCACAAATCCAACGTTGTGTTTTTTTTTGTTTTTTTTTAGTTAAATATCATATTTTTACATTTAGGTTTTGAAAACTGAAAAACAAAAAAGCGCCATGGTTTATTGGTTTTTGTATTTTACTGTGAAACGGAAAAACCAAAGAACGAACCATAAACAGATTTACTGTATAACCATTAATTATTAGTATTTCTCTCAAACAGTTATGGATATTATGCCAATTAATCGATTAACCACAAACGCATCCTGACAAATGGGCTTAGGGTCATAAGATCTCTCTCCCAGACACAAAAGAACCTGAAACCTTTACTTTGCGTGCTTTTTTTTAATGCCCTAAAACTTATTTTATCCCATTTTAAAGACAGATTTGAAAAAAAATAAAATAAAATAAAAAATAATCAAAAAGAAAAAAAAATCAGTGGTTTCATAAAAAATTATTTTAGTTTTCTTGTTGAATTTAGACAATAAGAATTTTGGCCAAACTTACAACACGCTGGATAGTTTCATGAAACGCCCCTTGGTGCATTTATTTATCCCCTGAAACTCATTTTACATTTTACTGAGAAGACCTAAAATAAACAAATAACAGAGTTAAAATCTGTGTTAAAAGGTAAAGGGCAGTGTTGTAGTCAAGACAAGATGAGTTCGAAACCAGAGCGAACCAAGACCAAGACGAGGCCGAAACTTTCAGGGTTCAAGTCCAAGTCGAGACCAAGACTTTTAAAAACTGAGACCAAATCCTGTGAACGAACAATAAATGAAGGGGAAAGTAAAGGAAAAAAGTGGTTCAAATACATTAATGATTATTTTAACAATCGAAGGCAACAGAGAACAGAACTTTTCTTGGTTCGTCTGATGCATGGCACTAATTACTCCCAAGTTATGAAGAGGATTTTCTTCTTTTCTAATGTTAATTAGTAAATAAAATCTCTGAGACCGTTCCAGCCTGGATTTGAACCTAAGACCGTAGCTACAACACTAGGAAAGGTATTATTTTAAATTTATGAGATGACCCATTTTTGCCTTAGTATAACCTTGTGTTTAGGGAACACATGGGGCACATAGCAACCTCCTAAAAACACAAATAAACCCGGGTTGTTGGTACGAAGCTGGATCTCTTTCTATCACGGCAGAACTCTATGGAAACTGGTTAAGTTCCAGACGGCTCTTGGATCGATCTGTGAGCCGCTGTGAGCAGAACGAGCTGCGGTGTGAGTTTGTGCAGGAGAAAAGAAGAACTGCACAAAGGCACAGCGGCAGGACGTAAAGCAGAATTAGAGACACTGTGAAGTCCTAACTTGATAAACATGTTAGACGCTTATAGGCCAATGAATTATTCTCTTCAGAATAACTCACAATCTCTGTATTATATTAAATAAATACATAAATTTAAATGTTTCTATTAAACCTTCTGCTTAAATTATGATTATATAAAAATCAGACTCCAGAAAACGTTTGGTTGAGGTTATTGCTGCCAAAGGAGGATCAACCAGTTATTAAATCCAAAGTTTCCAATACTTTTTCTACCCTTTACTGTGAATATTTACATAAATGCTCAATAAAAAAATGAAAAAATGTCTTTTTTTTTTTTGCCGCATTAGTTTAAGCAGACTGTGTTTGTCTATTGTTGTGACTTAGATGAAGATCAGATCACATTTTAAAACCAAATCATGCAGAAATCCAAGTATTTCCAAAGGGTTCCAATACTTTTTCTTTCTACTGTATTTGTTCAGCTGTGTCCGGGGACCGGGTCGTCGAGGCACTCGCCTTCGACTGCTGCCCGATCCACACAGCACCGGTCCCCTACGATTTCCTCTGCGGGTGGTGAGCCCACAGGAGGAGTGAGGGAAGGATGGAGCGCTGAGACTGACAGGCGGATCAGTGCAGCGGCTGCAGTAATGCGGTCGTTGTATCGGTCTGTTGTGGTGAAGAAGGAGCTGAGCCGAAAGGCGAAGCTCTTGATCTACGTTCCTACTCTCACCTATGGTCATGAGCTTTGGGTCATGACCGAAAGGACCAGATCCCGGATACAAGCGGCCGAAATGAGTTTCCTCTGCAGGGTGGCTGGGCGCTCCCTTAGAGATAGGGTGAGGAGCTCTGTCACCCGGGAGGAGCTCGGAGTAGAGCCGCTGCTCCTCCACATTGAGAGGAGTCAGTTGAGGTGGCTCGGGCATCTGTTCCTGAGCCTCCTGGACGCCTCCCTGGGGAGGTGTTCCGGGCATGTCCCACTGGGAGGAGGCCCCGGGGAAGACCTAGGACACGCTGGAGAGACTATGTCTCTCGGCCTGGGAACGCCTTGGGGTCCCCCCGGTAGAGCTGGAGGAAGTGTCTGTGGAGAGGGAAGTCTGGGCATCTTTGCTTAGACTGCTGCCTCCACGACCCGGTCCCAGGATAAGCGGAAGAAGATGGATGGATTTGTTCATTCAGTCCACGGAGCTGTGTGCCTCATGTTTAATGAGTTCAGTGCACAGATTTATGGTTTAGTGTGAAAAAGCGCTATATAAAATTTGATTTATTAATATTATTATTATTATTATTTCTCAGTGATCTTCAGATGAACTGTCTCTGGGACGTCGGTGTGATCGGTTTAGCTCCGACTCCTCCTCACAGCTCCACACAGAAAACAGAACACAGTGAGCTCATGAAACCACTTTTTGAGGCGTCTCAGGTGTAAAAACCGTAACTCAGGACTGCGGTCTAAACCAGGTCTTAAACCAGAACTAGTCCAGACCTAAACCGGACTCTCGTGTGTGTGTGTGTGTGTGTGTGTGTGTGTGTGTGTGTGTGTGTGTGTGTGTCCTCGCAGCCCCACACGGAGACTCAGAGGAGATGTAGCAGTAATGAAGACGGATGAGACAGGCCCCACACTTCTCTCTCTCTGTTACTGATGACTCCCAGAGGTCAAAGGTTACGCTAACACAACTTACACTCACACACACATTTACACTGAAGGAGCTGGAGGCTGCGGGTTCTCGCTGCTGTTCGCACATTACACCTTTAATTAGAAAACTTTAATCATCAATCGCAATATTAGCAAACGCAATATCCATCGCAATAATCTAAATATAATATAGATTTACACTGAAGAATCATTTTCCAACCAGAGATTTAAAAGAACATGTGTTGTGACTAAATAAAAATGTTTAAAAAGTCCAGTTTTAGTGGTAATTTAATTAATTTAGTCACAGCTTAGCCTTGTTTTATTCCTGGTTTAGTCTGTGTTAAGTTTTGACTTGTAAATACAGGAACTTACATTTAGTGAATTTAACTTACTATGTTTAAAAAGTAGGCTCTATTTTCAAATATCGCAATAATATCGTTATCACAATTTTCAACATAGTTATCGAATATCGCATGTTTTCTCCGTATCGTGCAGCCCTAGTTCACAGTGATGCAAAAGGTGGAATGAGAGCTGAAGTTAAAATTAAAAATTGTGGTCCAAAACAGTTTCATGCCATTAACAGTAAAAACAACATAAAAATAGTTGACCATGAAATAAATAAAAATGTACACAGACCGTCCTTAATGGTGCCAGAGGATTAGAAATACATGATTTGACCCATGTGAAAAATACTATCAGACTATTGGCCTGAAGAGACAGGAAAACATTTCAGCAACACTTTAGTTTAGGGTCCACTTATAAACCATTAACTAAGTGCTATTTAGCATGCTAGTTTGTGGTTAATTAGCTCTTAATTTCTAATTATAAAGCAGTAATTATGAGCTCATTAAAGGAAATGTGTTAGTTGCTGATAATAAGAATAAGAAAACCTTTATTAGTTCCTCAGTGGGGAAATTGCATTGTTGCAACAGCATCAGTACAGTTAGCATTAGCACACAGTCTGGCCAAAGATAATTAACTAAAAACTAAAAAACTAAACTACAAGAAAATAGGTGCTTCAAGTAAAATAAAATAAAATAATTATGCCACATAATAGTATAAGTATTGCACAGGTTTCCAGAAGGTGCTGACAGTTATTAACAATAGCTAGCATAATAGCAGCTAACAATATTAAAACAATATTGCAATAATTAGTTGTAGAATATGTTCATACAGAATAAAGGATTAATAAATGCTTTATAATGACCAATTAAGAGTTAATTAACCACCAACTAGCATAATTAGCACTTGGTTAATGGTAAATAGGTGGACCCTAAACTAAAGTGTTACCAAAATGTCACAAAAATACACAAACAAAAAAGTCACCACCAGTGAAAATGCATTCACTTTTGCTATGTTTGATGAAGACAGGGGTTAATGATCAAAAAACAAACAAAAAAAAGTGTATTTTTCTATGTTTTATATTTTTAAATGTGACCCAGTGACCTAAAAGCGCTTTAAGAGGGAGAATTTGATTTTTTTTTTTAAAAAGAAGGGCCTGAGGGTTAAAAATGTAACCCCAATAAACCTAATATATGTTTAAATGATACCTTTGTGGTATCAAAAGAAAAGTTTCAAAACTACTGGTATCGTTTCAATACCAAGTGGGACCTTTTAATGTTCCTTTGCCGATTAAATAAATAACACAAAATAAATCAAACAAACCACTGGTTTTAACTTACAGCTAAAAATTTTTGCTTTGTATTTTATGATCGTAGAAGATGAATTAGCTCACCATAGGTATCAGAAAAAGTATGGCTCGAGTATCGTTTAACCGCACCCAGACCTATTCTTTTCAGATAATGGTGTCTGTGTTAAGTTTTGATTTTGATGCTGTTTTGACTTAGTGACAAGTCCCACCAACTAAATCAAAAACACGCAAACAAAAACTGAAACATGCACACAAATTTTAAAGCACTTATACCCATTCGGAAACACACAAATTTGAAAACACGCACACAAAATCAGAAACACAAATTTGAAAACACGCACACAAAATCAGAAACACAAATTTGAAAACACGCGCACAAAATCAGAAACACAAATTTGAAAACACGCGCACAAAATCAGAAACACAAATTTGAAAACACGCGCACAAAATCAGAAACACAAATTTGAAAACACGCACACAAAATCAGAAACACAAATTTGAAAACAGGCAAAGATCTGAAAGCAGGCACACAAATTCGGAAACATACACAAATTTGAAAACACGCACACAAACTCTGGAATATATTTTATTAGACTGTACTGAAGGTGGTGCGACAGTTACCGTAAACACTTGTATACAGTAATCGCGCACTCAAATTCAATCAATCAATTTGACCACAGTCATTAACGCTTGTGTGTGTGTGTGTGTTTTTGTGTTTGTTGGTGTGACTTTCAGGGCCATTGTATCTTACAGTTTTGTTTTATGTGAATTCGACTTCGACAGAAAAGTAGGCCCTGTTTTATTTAAAGTATCGCAATATTCAACATAGTTATCGAATATCACAGCCCCACTCAGGAGCACCTAGCTGGAGGATTTAGCGTATCATGGATGTTTTTTAGGTTGATGGGTGAAACCAGAGCATCCGGAGAAAACCCACCCAGGCACAGGAAGAACATGCAAACTCAGAAAGGCCACACATGGTCAGGATTCGAACCTAGGACCTTCTTGCTCTGAGGCAATTTTTGTGTTTTTCTATTTCTTCTTGCCAGTTTTTATAACCTTTAATAGGCTAACCCTCCAGCTAGGTGCTCCTGCCCAGGATCCTAGCTCAAGATCTGGATCAGGCTCCCAGCAAGGTCAGGGATCTGCAACCTTCTGGATCCAAAGAGCCTATTATTATTATTATTATTATTATTATTATTATTATTATTGTTATTATCCAGTACTATTTCAGTTGCTGTTTATTTAATTTATGTGTGTTGCACTTTAAATCAGCCCGCGCATGCATTACACGGCCAAGAAACACTACAAAAAGCATCATATTATAAATCCATAGTAGAGCCCGACTGATATATCGGCCGGCCGATATAGCCCATTAGAACATAATCTGGCCGATATAAACTACTATTTTTACTGTGTGCTGGAATAAGACCTGTTTACTTGCAAATGATGGCCTTCAGCTATCTGTGCAGCAGAGATGTGGTGTTTCCAAACAGTTGGGCTTTTACTCTGCAGTTCATAGGAAACAGCCCAAAATTGTCTTCTCATGGCCTGAAAAGCTCAAAAAGGCAATAAAAATATTTTGCTCATTTCTCTGCCATAAAACCTCAGAACAAAAATTTAAAATGCATTTTGTAGTTCTCCCCATGCTCTAAGTTTAAATGAAATTTAAGTTAAACAAATTTAGTTAAATCTAAATAAGATAAATAAATACATAAAATGCATAATAATCCTCCCCACACCAATGACCACTACAACCTACATAACATCAGCATAAAGAACAATAAGCAGCTTTCTACAACATTTTAAAAATAAGTTTAGTCTACTAAAGTGGCCTGGGGTGCGCCATATTCATGTAAACAAGAGCAGAAAGAAAAATGCTTTAAAATACTTTTTCCTAATGTATAACTGTATCGGCCGATGTATCGGATATCGGTATTTTTTTTGTTACCTATTATTGGTATCGGCATCGGCCTTAAAAAAAAAAAAAAAAAATTTAAAATCCATATCAGCCGGGCTCTAGTCCATAGCATATTCTGGACAACAGTGTGAACGTTTTATGTTAAACTGAGACAGACGCGGCAGATGAAGGTTGTTCCAAAATCGTCTTCATATTCCTTTATTGACTTTTCATAACCAGAGGTCAGATTCCCAAAGAGTCGCAAGAACAGGGCTAAAGAGCTGTATTTGGTTCTAAAACCCTGGGTCGCAGATGTCTGAGCTGGGTCGTCCTGACCAGGATCCTGGCTCAGACCCGGGTCGTCCTGACCAGGATCCTGGCTCAGACCTGGGTCGTCCTGACCAGGATCCTGGCTCAGACCCGGGTCGTCCTGACCAGGATCCTGGCTCAGACCCGGGTCGTCCTGGCTCAGACCCAGGTTGTCCTGACCAGGATCCTGGCTCAGACCCGGGTCGTCCTGACCAGGATCCTGGCTCAGACCCGGGTGGTCCTGGCCGGGATCCTGGCTCAGACCTGGAGGAGGGCGCGGTGTAACCCCAGTGGCACTGAGGGTCGGGTCAAATGCAGAAGACAAATTTCCTTTACGGGGCAATAAAGTCTGCCATGGCAATGACTGTGATAGTGATGATGACCTTGATTATGATAAGGGTCATTAACATTAGTATGAATATAATTAACATTATTATTACTTCTATATCGATTAACTATTATAATTTATCACTATTTAACTAATGATTAACTATTATAAAATTAGCTAAATTAACTATTAATTAAATATAACTATGAACTTATTAATGATAGTAACTATTTAAATGATTTTACAGATAAGTAAAGAAATGTATGTAATTGTATGAATATGCTTATTATTATTATTATTATTATTATTATTATTATTATTATTATTATTATTATTATACTGTGATAAAAAGGAAGTCATCTGGGAAAGGACTGGGATGTAATAAACTTAGCTTCCTCCCACTCTTTCGAGCATAACACTGTAAAATTATATGTAAATGTACATAATTTTGTTTATGTGTATAGTATGTAGCTCATATTTTTAATTTGTATATATTTATTTTTTTATTTATGTTTTTTTCTTTTCTTTCTCTCACGCCCGAAATAAATATTAAAATGAATAAATAAGCACCTCATTATAACCTTTTCACTGGTACAAATATAGAAAGTAAACACCCTAATTGTTACTTCTACTTCTTCTAATCATAGTTAGTCGCCCCGGAATAGGACCCACAACCTCCTTTTTGCAGGGCAGGAGCACTACCCACCCCTCCCCCAAATCAAAGCGTGTAACATCCCGCTCGTGTGGCTCTGACCAGACACATCTTAATCATTACTTTTCATCACAGAACTCTTTGTTTTTGGGCCGCGTCTGTGTGAACCTCCGCCAGGCCTCGCTCCGGTCTCTGTCCCGACCGCAGTGAGCTCCTAATGGGCCTGTTTTTATCGGGACCCCCCCCTGGTTTGGATCATTATTCCAGCGCGTGTGGGTATTTACTCACAAACATGAAAGTGTGTCGGCCGGCGTTAGCCCAACTGTGTTCGTGGATCTGATTCGATACAGACGCCTCCGGAGAGTTTTATTCATCTGGGAACTGACTGTTTGCCTTTAGGACTTTTGGGAAACATTAGCGGGACATGAGCGGAGTTGCTAAAATAATTAATCGCTTTTTGTCGTAGCATGAACGCAACACTGAATGTATTTCTATAAGGAGCTTAAAGCAAAACCTATTAGAAAGAAGAGCGTTTTTTATGATTTAATGGACTTTTAAAGTGTGCAAAACCTTTTATATTTAATTTTTTGTTCTCTTTTCCTGTTTATAGTTGATTATTTAAACTTTTTTTCGCTGCTCATCTCATTTGAACCACACCAGAACCTTCATTATCAGACTTTCTCCACATAAACTGGACTAAAAACATCCCATAAATACAGTACATAAACTAACTTCATTAACTTCTCACAAACGCATGACTCTTGTTTTTTCCCTCTCTATCCCTTCATTATTTTTTATTACTTACCGAACTCTGGTTGTTTCAGATTCTCTTTTTATGACGCGTCCGTTACAAAAATGTAAAAAACATAAAAAGACGAGTGACTAAACCGAGCTATTTCAGTAAAAGCCGTAAAACAAACACCATTAAAGAGCGTCAGATGTTTTCGCGACCCTTTAACCTCCCGCTAATCATAAAAATAACGCGATGCTACACGTGTTAGCGATAAGCGTCGGATTAGCCTCCTGGTGTCTCATCGTTGAGGTTCCGACGTCCCGGGACCGGTTTTACAGCCAAGGTCTGAGTTCAGTTTTGGGTTTGGAGCGTCCCGGGCAAACACAAAGAGAGATTTACTTTGCTACCAGACCTTTATCATGGTCATAATCATAAAAAACACAATAATAACCATCTTATTATTATATTATTGTTGTTGTTATTGTTGTTGTTGTTATGTATCTGTCTTATGAGCGCTCTCGCCTCACAGTAAGACGGTCCCGGGTTTGATTCCCAGACCAGACAGGCCATTTCTGCGTAGGTTTCCTCAGGGTGCTCTGGCTGTGCACTCAGTCACATTCATTCATTCATCTTCTTCCACTTATTTCCGGGGTTAAGGGTCGCTGGTGACTGGACTAACTGTAACTTTGGGCCGTAGGCGGGGTACATCCAGGACAGGGGCCAGCTTGTCGCAGGGCTGACACAGAGACGAACACAGACAGACAACCATTCACTCTCACATTCATCCACTAGGGGCAGTTTAGAGTCAGCAATTCACCAAACACATGCATGTCTTTGGACGGTGGGAGGAAGCTGGAGACACGGTTACACGAGGAGGACACGCAGACTCCACAGAGAGTTCGTGTGTCGGTCGGCCCGGGGATGGAACCCACGATCTCCTTGCTGGGAGCACTAACCACTCTGCCACCGTGCACCGCACTCAGTCACAGCAGCTCTAAAGTCACCCCTAGTGAATGAATGTGAGAGTGGATGATTGTCTGTGTCTGTGTCAGCCCTGAAACAAGCTGGCCCCTGTCCAGGATGTACCCCGCCTAAGGCCCAAAGTTACTGGGATGGCTCCAGACTCCCGCGACCCCTAACGGGAATAAGAGGAAGAAGATGAATGAATGAATGAATGAAGATTGTATGTATGATGACAAAGGTTTACTCTAACTTTCAAACACCTGTTAACATTCGTCTTCCTTCACCTCTTCCTGAGGCCAGGATTAGAGAGTTAGCAAGGTTTAACCCTGGGTTGTCGGTACGAAGCTGGATCTCTTTCTGTTGAGACAGATCTCTATGGAAACGTACGCTGACTCCTAACGTATGTGTGTCCTGAGTCGGACACTTTCAGCTAAAATTTTATCACTTTTTTATCTTCAACAAGTCATAAAATCGCTCATTTAATATCTTCATTAATGCAAACTGTATAAAATAAAAGAACATTTTCTTACGTTTAAAATGATTTATTGGTTGGATAGTTTCTTTTACAGATATTTTATTGCGGCCGTATGAAATATCGTCCGAGGTTTAAGCTCGACAGTGCTATGGCCCTGAGTCGGACACGCTCACCTTTCTGGCGTTTTCAGCCTTATTTGTTAGATTTTCCACTTGTGATTGGCTCTAATTTAAGGCTGGGATATTTACGTTCACAAATTTTCACACCCGGTTCCTTGTTTCCGTTTTTCAAAATAAGATTGTGGGCTAAGCTAACGTTAATCAGAAAATAATAAGACGGACAAAGTTAGCTACAAAAACACTAAGATCACTGAAAGAACGTCGCCCGAGTGTGACCTGAGCATTCCCTGCACATTTCCCGATCAAAATTACTTTCATATCAGGATTATTTTATAAACACTTAGCATAAATACACAAAAATTACCACAGAGGTAGAGCAATATGTGGAGTTTTTGTTTATGTACCATTAGCCAGTTAACGTCTTTACGAACGTCTGTTAGAAGACTGAAAAATATGGTGTCCGACTCAGGACACACACGTTAACCTGTTCCAGACCTGGTTAAGTTCCAGACGGCTCTTGGATCGATCCGTGACGAGAGCCGAGCCGCTGTGAGCAGAACGAGCCTGCGGTGTGAGTTTGTGCAGGAGCGAGAGGAAAAGAAGAACTGCACAAAGGCACAGCGGCAGGACGTAAAGCAGAATTAGAGACACTGTGAAGTCCTAACTTGATAAACATGTTAGACGCTTTTAGGCCAATGAATGATTCTCTTCAGAATAACTCACAATCTGTATTAAAATAATAATAATAATACTCTGGAACAGCCTTTTAATAGTTTTACTGGCTTTAAACACAAGCTGAGCTGGACTTTTTGACTTTGGTTCTTGTTTTTATGCCTTTTAATTGTTTTAACTGTTTTTATTTCATTTGTTTTGTATTTGACTTTTATTGTTTTATTTGCTTTTATGCCTCATTTGACTTATTTTATTTTTTGTTATATTTCAAGTAAACCCAGTGTTAACTCAGAGTTGATGACCTGCTTCGTCGTACGGCTCCTGAGAGAACACTTGGTTTAGTCCGGGTTGTAGTCCGGGTAAGAGACACATATCCGGGATAAGTTCAGCCAGCTTCGGAGCACAGGCCTCTGGAGTCCGTCCCGGCAACTACAGGCCTAGGTGGGGTACACTCTGGACAGAAGCGCGATTAAAAACTCTGATGGCAGTGTTTCTTTCTCTTGGATCTTCTTTGCGTGATACAGCTGTAACTATTTGTGTGAATTATGCACAGAGACAGTGAGATCTGGAAGTGTTCCTGATCTGTGCAGAACAGAAACGTGTCTTTAATACTGTCCCACCCAAGGATCATGGACATGAAACACTGAGAAAGACGTTAAGACTTAAGTGTGTACTATAGATTGTGGGAAAAGGAGGATCATTTTTCTGAGATGGTTCAACACGTTTCGCAGATTGGTCGAGTGAACCTCTTTTCAAATTCAAAATAATTCAAAATGACTTTATTAATCCTGGGACACGCCGACCCAACGCCCGACCACTGTCAGCAGAGGCGACTGCTGTCTCCTCTGTCGCCACTGAAAGTCGCTGCAGATTCAGACCCACGACCGAGCAGTGCGCATGTGCAAAACGTAATAACTATTTACAACAGCAGGCGGCGCTAGTCACTAAACTGTGTGGTTATTTAAACTCTAGTAAATAAAACTCCACAACACACACAGCCATGCCGCCTTGTGGAAGCCTGATCCCATCAGACGTTGGAAGCTAAGCAGGGTAGGGTCTGGATGGGAGACCGCTGGGAAACACCAGGAAGCCGGAGTGAGTGAGAGGTTGGTGGTGGTCGGAGGTCTGTTGGTGCAGATGTGTGCAGATGTGTGCAGCCGCGCTTCTGTCAGTCTACCCCAGGGGAAACTGTGGCAACAAAATGTAGCTCACCACCACTGACTCTGGAGTGAATGAAAACCCCTTCCCCTCTGTGTAAAGCGCTTTGGGTGACTTGTGTCATAGATAAAGCGCTGTATAAATACCATTCCCATTCCCGCACGTGTTTAACTCAAGTATTTATCAGTCAATAATAATTATACGCATTAGATTAAACTCATCTGATCACAGTAATGAATAAAAGAGACTGGATTATTGCAGCTGTTTGCCTCAGAGGAGGATTATATTTTTATCTGCACGAGGCTAAAGCTAAGGTAAGCTAACTGCAGCATATTAGCATGAGGCTAAAGCTAAGGTAAGCTAACTGCAGCATATTAGCACGAGGCTAAAGCTAAGGTAAGCTAACTGCAGCACATTACCACGAGGCTAAAGTTAAGGTAAGCTAACTGCAGCACATTAACACGAGGCTACAAGCTAAGGTAAGCTACCTGCAGCATATTAGCATGAGGCTAAAGCTAAGGTAAGCTAACTGCAGCATATTAGCATGAGGCTAAAGCTAAGGTAACCTAACTGCAGCACATTAGCATGAGGCTAAAGCTAAGGTAAGCTAACTGCAGCACATTAGCACGAGGCTAAAGCTAAGGTAACCTAACTGCAGCACATTAGCATGAGGCTACAAGCTAAGGTAAGCTAACTGCAGCACATTAGCACGAGGCTAAAGCTAAGGTAACCTAACTGCAGCACATTAGCATGAGGCTACAAGCTAAGGTAAGCTAACTGCAGCATATTAGCACGAGGCTAAAGCTAAGGTAACCTAACTGCAGCACATTAGCATGAGGCTACAAGCTAGTGTAAGCTAACTGCAGTACATTAGCGTCACAGATGTGGGAAACATAATGAAGTAGTTGTAGAACAGAAAGTTCCTTATATTTTGTGTCTCAACTGTGTCCCACTACATCCGATGGTGCAGAACTCACCAAACAGACTCACGACACCGACCGCGGTCTAGGTTAGGTTTCATCGTTAGCTTTAAAAGACTCTGCCTCGTCTCGCAGCTGGGTTTGTATTCAGAGTTTATGTAGAGTATCTCATGACAAACGTGTATATGCCTCTGTTTTTACAATTTGAAAAAGCTTGATGTTAAACAAGTATATATTTTTCATAGATAATGTCTCTCCTCATCTTTAGTGACGCCTATAACGTTACATCTTCAAACGCTGCACAAAAACTCAAAACTCTGAGCACAAACCAAGCTGAGAAGAAAAATGAAGTGTTAATTCGAGACCACAAAGCCATCCATCTTCCTCTGATCCTTCTCTTTTAACTCCATATTTCAGTCCTAGATTTTCTTCTGGATCACACTTCTCTCCCTCTAACGCTGTTTTTACTCCTCGTTTATCATTTCATTTTGTCAGAAAAACAAAACGCTGAAGTCTGTTTATGTCGTTTAGCGTCTTTATTTGGGTTTTTTTCAGTCGTAGCGTCGTGACAGCAGCCGAGGGCGGATCAAACTGTGTCCTTCTGCTGATTTTAACCAATCAGAGGTAACACAGAGACGTGACCCGCCTGAGGTCAAAGTCCTTTAAATAATATTTTTGAGCAGTCTCGTCTCATTGTCACTCCAAAAAATGTTCTTAAAAAAGATGTTTGGTGTTTTTTTGTACAAAGACATTTAAGTTTTAGTTTTTTGTACCGATGACCTCAAAATAAATAAATAAATAATAAATAAAAAATACAGAAGTAAATAAAAAATAACAAAAATAATAATATTAAGGTTTGCCTTTAAAATAAACATAAAATAAAACTGTTACATTTGCTATTTTACTGTATATTTAAAGGAAACAATGATTGTACCTCAACAAAAATAAATAAATCAATCAATAAAAAATAAAATAAATAAAATAAAATTAATAATAAATAAAATAAAAAAAATTAAAAATTAAAAATAACAAAAATAATAATCTGTTTGACTTTAAAATAAACATGAAATAAAATTGTTATATTTGCTGTTTTTACTGTATATTTAAAAGAAACAATGCTCTCTTTTCTGATTGAATGATTGGCAATGCAGTTTTAGAACCAAAACCAAAAATGTAAACAAAAACAAAAAGGCTATTATTATTATTTTATTTTATTATTATTATTTGTTTTTATTGTGAATAAATCAGCTGTACCATTAAAAGTAAAACTAATATTTGATTTAATCATGTTTACATCTTATCTTGGGACACGTGGGTAATTCTTATGAAATATAAAAAATATATACTGCTCATAGCACCTTAATGTTGGAAATAAACTTAAAAAATAAAACTAAATAATAATTTTAAAACATTTAATCTAATAAATTTACTACAAAGAATTTTAAACTTTAAACTAAATTTTAAATTTTAAGCCTAAAATTGGTGACAAAATATAATAAGTAACAAATAATCTTTAGTAGTTCCTCTCCTTTTCATCAGTCACTGAGAAACTTGAGCTTCATAAGTTTTAACAGTTCAAGATGAAATGACCACAAAAACACGATTCTTCCCTCTGTTCTTCTCATTCCTGACCCCATCCATCCTCGTCCATGCAGCAGAATCAAGAATTGTTTCAATGTTTTAATGAGGGACTTTCAGTTTGCAGTGAAAAACTCCACACATTGAAATGACTCGACGCAGATGTTGCTCTGATTCACAATTTACAGTAAAATGCCGTAAAACTTCTGTGAGGTCAAACCCGCTTTCATACTAACTCCACAAATAAATCTGAAATGTTGCTGAAAATCTGGCTAATACCGAGCTAATTTAATAAATTCTCTCTGATTAACGGCGTTTAGTGCTTTCCTTGGTCTCCTGTTGGTTCTGCTGAAGTCCTCGTTGTTGTTCCGTCCTCTGTGGGATTTTTGTCTTCGTCCTGTTTCCATTTTAACAACAGTAAAGTCCTGTTGGGATTTGTATACGCCGTACTTAAATCTGCCATATTCTGGTGTTTTATGGCAAACCGACAAGAACTCTCCATGTTTGTCTGGGTCAGCAGTGCTCTGCTTACGTCTCGCCCTTCGTTTCTCTGATTGGTTACTCCGTCTGTGATTGCTCTGCCATAGAAACAAAACTCAAATCAAGAGGTACCAAGCCAACTTCTTTTAAAAGAAAAGGAAAGTAGTTTGTCTGGCTGGACTTGCGGGCTTCTGTGAGTTCCTGATTGTCCAAAAACTAGGGGTGAAACTATACATTTTTGCAACGATACAAAATGTATCGATTAGAAGTGTTTAAGTGTTTATCGGTTAGAAGTGATATGATTCAAGAACAATATTGGCTAATTTGGAACGATACGATTTGATACGATTTGATACGATTCAACACCTTCATATCGATAATCGATATGACAACCTTTTTGCCCAAAATCATAAAAGTTGACTCTCAAATGTAGCACCGCAGCCGGGGTTGATTATGTCCAGCAGACAGAGAGCGAAGAAAAGTTGAATATAACATTTTATTTCATAAAAACCACAAAATCTATCTCCAAAAAGCCATATCTGGTTTTATTTTAACATACAAATTTCTAATTTCGACATTTCCGATATTATCAATCATACATCATGTGTATCGATATTCACTTCCTAGAAAACGATACGATTCGATACAAGGTCATGTGTATCGATGTAGTTGTATCATAAGAAAAATAAAATCGATACATCAGATACAGTTACTGTATCGTTACGCCCCTACCAAAAACATATCACTTCTAAATTTGTAACTTTAAACATTTATAGGGCAGCAACATTCTATTAATGTAGATTATTAATTTGGCTTTTGTTTGTTTTGTTTTACAGTTTGTTTGTAAACATGTGAGATCTGTGCCTGACTGTGAGCCAACCCTGAGTCAAACACAGACTGTAGACTGTTATTTAAAGCTGTAGATGTCTGAGTAGGACCATAATCTCTCAGAGGAGTTAGAGAGGAATAACACATGAACCTAAAGGTCCCCTATTCTGCTCAATTTACTTTTTTTTTTTTTAGCTTTTAACCATCTTATAATGTTGTTTCCTCCTCATAAACCGACCAGGAGTAGCATTTTGTTTGAGTAATCCATGTATGCTGAGGCGCTGCCCTTCTCCACAGCTGAAAACGCTCAGTCTCACAGCTCTACATAGACACGTGAAACCAGGAAGTGCTCCTGAGCGTTTCTAAAGCCTTTACACCGTCACCGGACTCAATCTGATCATTTCAGCCTTAAACCTCCATCACTACGAAGCAGTCATCTCATTTATCCATCTGTTAGCCTCAAATTGCTAATAGCTGTGCTAATTAGCCATTTTATGCTCTGTCCAGTCCCATTGCGACAGATGCCTAATCCAAGCATTCTCTGTAAAGTCGCAGTAACAGCTCCACAACAGAAGAGGTTTATTTTAGGTTATAAAACGTGAAATACTAATGCAAAGATGTCTAAAACTATTTTAAAAAGCCTGAAAAAAGCTGAATATGGGAGCTTCAACTGTCAGACTCCAGTGGACTGTGGTCAAACGATGGTCCTCCAGTACAAAAGCCCCTCTCTTTAAGTTACTTTGTTAAATAAACACTGTATTCATCTTCATTCATCTTCTTACACAGCTTTGACCATGCACGTTTCTGTACCTACATGTTTAAAGAACTGCTGTATTGTATTGTTAGCTGTTGGCCCGAGGATTGAACCCTCAACCTTCTTACTGAGAAGCAGGAGTACTTGCCACCCTGCCACTGTGCACCTCATTAAAGGCACAGTTTGGGGAATTTAGTATTTCTGAAAATGTGCCGTATTCTGCCACTGTAGTGTAGTCCTTTTGTGCAACTGTTAGTTAGCAACATCTTTGCTCGCACGACACCTCATTTCTGCTCGCGACTCTGGCTCTGCGCTCGCTCGAGGTGGCACAGGGCAAACTACGATTGTTGCGAGCAGGACAGCCAATCACAGACTGGGATTCATGAATGTTTTTGATTGGCTGTCTTATATCCAATCGTTTATATCAAATACAATCGGCAACAAAACGTCACTTCCGATCCCCGTGGGAGAAAACAGACCACGAACAACAATGCACATGAGTTACTCTGTCGCCTTGTTTTCTACAAAAATACAAACAAAAGCTGGATATACATTTTATATTTTACATTAAAAAGACAGCTGTCCACATTTGTGCATAAAATACCATCACTGTCTGACGTTAGCTGCCTACGACATGCTAACTCTCTAATATAAAAACAAATTTAATTCATCATATTTAATGTAAACTAAAATGTGTTAAGGCTCAGATTATTATTGTCTTTTCAAATGGTAAAGTATGTGCTTACGACACAAATATTACTCCATATTAATCCGGGAGCAGGAAGTGGAGAGGAGCAGCTTTAAAAACCTGGAGGTCCTCAACACCCTCTCTGTTCACATTTTTAGTTTGTACATTTTTAATTTCACAAGCATCAGTACTGTTTATGCTCCTTTATATTTCCACATGCAAATATACGTTTTACACACGACCTACCTTGCACATTTAAATACTGCATAGTTATCATTTCTATTGTATTTTGCCTAAGTTGACGATATGTCTCTATTTAACAGGTCCCAGTTTTAGCCTCCTTGTCCCATGTCCCAGCCCATATCTGTAAAAACACTGTTATGTCCCAGTTTTTTTTAGCCAAAACAAAAGCACAGGGCACTTAAAAACATTTGTCTAAAGACTCAGTTTCTTTACAATGTCATTATCTTTTATCGCTAAACTGCGTCATATGCAAAACCTAAGCCCTGGCGTCGTGTGTTTATGTGGATTTTTGACGCTTTTTTGTCACTGTGGTTTAAAAACACCATGATTTAGAAAAATAAATGTGTGTCCTAGTTTTTGGATTATTCATTCTACTTCTTCTACTTCTTTTTCTTCTACTACTTTTTCTTCTTCTTCTTCTTCTTCTACTTCTTTTTCTTCTACTACTTTTTTCTTCTTCTTCTACTACTTTTTCTTCTTCTTCTACTTCTTTTTCTTCTACTACTTTTTTTCTTCTTCTTCTACTTCTTTTTCTTCTACTACTTTTTTCTTCTTCTTCTACTACTTTTTCTTCTTCTTCTTCTACTTCTTTTTCTTCTACTACTTTTTCTTCTTCTTCTACTTCTTTTTCTTCTACTACTTTTTCTTCTTCTTCTTCTTCTTCTACTTCTTTTTCTTCTACTACTTTTTTCTTCTTCTTCTACTACTTTTTCTTCTTCTTCTTCGACTTCTTTTTCTTCTACTACTTTTTTCTTCTTCTTCTACTTCTTTTTCTTCTACTACTTTTTTCTTCTTCTTCTACTTCTTTTTCTTCTACTTCTTTTTCTTCTACTACTTTTTCTTCTTCTTCTACTTCTTTTTCTTCTTCTTCTTCTTACTTTGTCTATTTGTTAAATTATTACTGTATATTTTACACCTGTTGAACAAACAACTGCTCTGTTTTTTCCTCTCCTCTCCTGTTTCCTATGACTGTGTGCTCCTCTAGGCGGCAGCATCGAGCCACTGTCAGGCCCGGAGGTGAAGGGAGCAGACCGAGACGGAGCCTGAACTATCCCATAGACACTGCATACAGATGTGCAGAAGTGTGTTTTGGGGTAAAATACAGTTAAAGAATGAGGCAGATCTTCAGAAATCCAGGTTTAATGCACTGCTGTGAGTATTTCCAAGTGTTAAACCGGGATTTAGAAGAACAAAATCCAGGTTTAAGCACTCTCATTCACTATGGGACACTTAGATTCTCCGGTTCACCTGAACATGCACGTTGTCTTTGGAGCCAAGGATCGAACCCACAACCTCCTTGCTTGTAAGAAGGTTGTTACAGCTTCAGAATAAAGTGTTGGGAGGCCGTTAATGTCCAAGGAGCAAAAGGAAAGAGTTCGAAATGGAAGATTTTGATGCAGTGGTTCCTAAAAGTTGTCTGTGTAGCGGTTGAATCTATAGTAGTTCCAATAATGAAGCAGAATTATTGTTACGTTACATTAAAAGGGCTGTATTTTGCTTTTATTCATATTTTATTTGCTTTTATTCATTTTTTAAACCAATCTTGGTCGCATCTAGAACAGCAGAACGCTTTACAACCTTTAAAAAAACATGATGTGACTAAAAGAAAATGTTTTAATGCCATAAAGAAACAGGCGAGGAGGCAGTGTATTGCGATCTTTTGAACATAATCAAAGAAAAAGAGCACTTCACTTCCTTAAACCTTTTGTATGATGCCAGTTTACTCCAAAATGTCAAAATGTCTGTGCTAAATCAGTGGAAACAGAGCTGTACACTGTTTTTTGTTTTGTTTTTGTGCTTCCTGGAGTGGAAGCCGAGGGTTCTGAGGCCTTAGAAACTCAGCGCCAGAGAGTACAAACAGACGTCAGTGGAAAAAAAACACAATTCCAGGTCTGTTTTTGACGGAGGGAACATTATAACATGGTAGAAAGCTCAGAAAAGACAACAAACACATTTAAAATACATGTGTAAAGCTTGGCCTTCTTCCTGTTTGAGAACACACTTATTTTACAAAAAGAAAAAGTACATTTTACACATTCTCTTAAATATTTCGCTGGACTTGGCCTCTGCGCTGCTCCCACATCGTTCCCTGTACAAAAACCAGTGGAGCATTAGAAAATGACAGAAACAGCAGAATGTCAAAAGGGACCAATGAAAAAACATTAAAGTTCCTGGACTTGATGCTGCGGACTTTGGTTCTGTTGGTCGTAATAAAAAACTCACAAGTGTCACAAGATAGTCAACCTTAAAAATCACACAATACATGCATAAAGGAGGAAAAGGTTCATCTTAGTTTGTCCTTTTGTTGTCACCGTCTTTGCGAGCATCGTCATCGCCTTCTATCCACTCGTCAGAAAGAAAAGGTTTCTACAAAGGTAAAAATCTGAAGTTTTCATTGTCAAAAAGAGATCCCCAAAAAGAGTACCATGGAGATGTTAGAAATCAAAGCAGCCATGTGAAGGTTATAAGGTTTCCTCTTTTTTTCCCCCTCAGCTGTTTTTTTTTAGGAGTTTTTCCTTTCCGAGAAGGAGGGTCCAAGGACAGGGGACGTCCTGGGTCTGTTTAGTTTGGTGTGGTTATTGTTTAAGTCTGATTGTGTGTTTGTGTTTGATCAACTGTTTGTGAAACCCTTTGAGGCGACTGTTGTTGTGATACTGGGCTGTACAAATAAACCTGAATTGAATTAAATTGAAGAAAAGCTGGAAATAAACTTAAAATGCCAGGATTAATGTCTCATGGAGAAGCTCGGTTTACAGAAAGACTGAGCTCAGTGTAAACGCAGAGTTAACATGGAGCAGACTGCACTGAGCCGAGGAGAGGTGACAACTTTAAGATCATTAGCTCAGTAGGTTTTGTTTGTGTCTGTGGCTGACTTTCTTCTTTAGGTAAACCACTGCTCCCTTTAAAGCCAGCAGGTGACTTTCTGAGGGAAGGAAGCACAAAGTCCCCCAGAAGCGCGTCTCTCTCTCTGCTCTCTGCTCTTTCTCTCGCTGTTTCCCTGAGTTTGGCGCTGGTCCAGATGTAGCACGCTCCACGCAGCCTCCTCGAGGACTGGGGTGAAGGGGGCGGGGCTAAGGAGGAGCGCGCGGAGAGAGAGAGAGAGAGAGAGAGAGAAGCTTGGGCCGCCTTTCACTTCACTAAACTCCACTCTCTCTGCGCTGTATAAACAGAGCGCGCGCACACGCACGCGGGCAGTGTACAGAAGTGAGAGAGTCACAGAGAGCGAGAGAGGAGGAGGAGGAGGAGGAGGAGGAGGCGGAGGAGGAAGGTCCAGAGCATCTCCTTCTGCCGCTGCACCTTTTCAGATCCAGGACTCACGCGCAGAGCCACAGTCTACTTTGAGACGCGTCCTGGTGCGGTTCCTCGTCGCCTCCAGAGCTTCAGCATCACAGAGAAGCGCTCCAGACACGACTTCTGTGGAGCAGAGACACGGGACAGAGAGCTGGAAGAGTTCTGAACAACTTTATGAACTGACTTTTTTTTTTTTTTTTTTTTTTTTTGTGGAGAAATTTGCAAAGTTACTGTTTGATCTCGGTTCGCTTTTTACGCACGTCCTTCACGTCTCCTGAAGCCACTTTTAGGCTCGTTATTGGAGCACTTGGACTTTGCAGAGTTTTGAATACTTTTGTCAACTTCACCGAGACGCAAAATGAGCTTTTCAGCATCAGCCAAACGCAGACCAGCGTTCTGTGCGTCCTGTGCGTAAAGGTGGATTGTACTCATTTGGTGACACTTGACAGACGCCTTTTCTTTTCTTTTTTTACGCGTATTTTTCACCTTTTTCACGCAGAGACTGACTCCATTTAGAGGCGCGCGAGTGGCCCATTCATTCAGCCAAACACACAGCCGCCTCTTGTCGCTCAGAGAGGCGCGTAAAAAGGAGAGCCACTGCGCTTTTTTACGCAACGACGGACCGCTCTTTTTTGACGCTCGACAGCCTCCTCCCCGCGCTCCACCGCTGCCTCGGGACAAGCAGGACTTCCCTCGCGATGGTCTTCAACGCGTTTGACCTGGTGTCGGCGCTGGCCACCCTGGCGGCGTGCCTCGTGTCCATGCTGCTGCTGCTGGCCGTGTCGCAGCAGCTGTGGCAGCTCAGGTGGACGGCGACGCGCGACAAGAACTGCAAGCTGCCGATGCCCAAAGGATCCATGGGCTTCCCGTTCATCGGAGAGACGTGCCACTGGCTCGTGCAGGTAACGGGGGGCGGAGCGGGTTTTGTGGGGGGCTTTGGCTGTGCGCTTCTACCGCCAGGTCGCCATTCATTCAGACTCGCTGAATCTTTACTTTGAGACATGAGATGAACTTATTTGGCTTAAATATCACACATTTTGCGCTCACATGGAACTCAGTGCCACACTTTTAGTCATAGCTCTTTAACTTTAGCGCTTTTTTTCTGGGTACGCACGCTTTTTATTACCTAGTTTTCGCTTTTGTACAAACCATTCATTAAAACTCGCTTCATCCTTTAACGTCTACACTACACCGAAGTGCCCTTACACAACAAACACAGCACCTTTTCTAACCAAAAAAGTGAGAAAGGGTGCGTGTTCCAATTTAATCTTTTAAGACACGACTTTTTCTCTAACTGGGTTTTCATTGGACCTAATTTATTCCAAGGACTTCTCTCCTCCCGGACTCCATTCATCCAACTCTGGTCCAACACAAAATGACCAAAGACATTAAGTATAAAAAGCTTTCAAGTACTTTCAAGTAGCACAGTTTTGTAGTAGTAGTAATACTCTTAATCTTTTGCCAAAACCTTTACAATTCATTCAAGTTGAACGCGTCCAGGCAGCGCTTCTACTTTACGCACATCTGTTGCCATCTCCTCTCGCTTTAATTCAGCAGCAATTGGCCAAACCGCGCGCAGTAATCTCCGCCTGTAGCACCGCTTTTCTGTAGTTTTGGTCCTAAAATCTGGTTTGTATTTGTATAAATGTGGGGTTTATGCTTCTACTTCTTATTTCTTCTCTTTATTTCATGTGCCATTCAGTCACACCCATCGCTGTTGATCCTTTATCACCTTAATGCAACTAAATTTGGCAGATTACTCTCATTATCTCACCTAAACCCTGCGTATGCGTCTCCAATGCCATACGTTTGGGGCACATATGTAAGTTAACATGAATTTTATTGAATATCAAATCCCATAGTTGTCAATTTCATTCCAAAACTTACTTTTCTTTGCTTGTGCTCTAATAGTTTGGTGCGTAATGTTGCCAAAAGCGCACGGACCTGTCCCTTTACTGACCACTAGCGCTTAAACTGTCGTCTCTAGGAGTTTTTAAACATCCACATGATCCGATACAGAGTCAAAACGTCGCGCCACGTCGTTTAGAGACGTAACAATTAAATATTTCATCACGTCTTGTTGCACACGCGCTCCTCGTGGTTACAGTGCCTTTTGATGTCTCACTGCTGTGTTTACTTGTGTTCGTGTTTTCAAACTGTTATTTTTGGTGCAGCAGAAATAGTGATTAGTAAAAAAAAAAAAAAAAAAAAAAAGGTGCCACATCAAAGGCAGCAGCTCATGAGCGAGGAGGAGCGCGCGAGGACACGGAGCCAGGGGCATCCGTGCGCACTTGGCTGCGGGGACAGGGACGTGCGTAAGATTTTGGAGAACAAGGGCAAAAAACAAAACAAAACAAAGTGCTACTACTTTTTTACTACTACTACTACTACTACTACTACTACTAATAATAATAATAATAATGAGGACCAGCTATTTTAAGTTGTAGCAGCTGAAACGTCCCATAAGCATTCAAAAATACAAGAATTTCCTGGGCCCCTGTCAGTTGTGGGCCCTTGGATTCTTCCTAACCTTTACCCCACTCACAGCGCCACTGGGGAGGACACCGGCTCTCAGTTTAAACGCTGGCTTCAGTTTGACAAAAATGGCTTTCTGTACAAAATACGATCTATAAATGGCGCGGTTTGTCAGTGACAATGACAGTGGTTCCCAAACTCTCAAGACTTTTGACCCCCACACGTTTCCCCTACTCCTGCACAAATTAAAGTCCCTTATAGTTAATTATTTCTCACCTATAATAGAACTATTATTAAAAACATGGGGCCTATAGATGGAACAAACATTAAAGCAAACATTAATCTGCTTAACACCAGAGGGGGATGTTATTTTTGGCACCACACATTGTTTGTTTATATTCTAGTCTCAAAATATAATCAGGCTTTTTGAAAAATCATGTTTATAAATATTTTTTGCGTACCCCTGGTGGTACTCTTAGACAGTTTAGGAACCATTATGTTATAGAAGTGAGTAAAGGTTGGACTTTGAAGGTCCCATAATCTGCTAAATCAACTTTTTTAAGCTTTTAACCATGTTATTATGTTGCTTTCACCTCAGAAACAGACCTGGAGAAGTATTTTGCTTGAGTAACCCTGTATACTGAGGCGCTGCCCTTCTCCAGAGCTGAAAACGCTCGGTCTCACAGCGCTACGTAGACACGTGAAACCAAGAAGTGCTCCTGTGCGTTTCTAAAGCCCACACACCTCATTCTGATCATTTCAGCGCTGTCACTATGAAGCAGTCAGCTCATTTATCTATCTGTTAGCCTCAGGTTGCTAATAGCCATGCTAATTTGCCATTTTATGCTCTGTGCAGTCCTCACTGCTGCCAGCAGGGGGCGACCGACACCTAATCTAAGCATTCTCTGCAAAATCAAAATATCAGCTCCCCAACAGAAGACTTTTTTTATACATTTTAAGTTAAAAGCGTGAAATAGTAACGCAAAAGAATCCAAAACTATTTCAAAAAGCCTGAAAAAAGCAGAATATAAGACTTTTATGGTGACTGCTGCTGCTTAACCTGCGTTTTCCAGCTTGTACTGTTAAAAATTACCTTTTTTTTAAGTGAAATCAAATGTACACAAGTGCTGCTCACTCTTAAAAAAATGTGATACAAGGCTGTTCATCGCTGTGGACATACATTTGTTTATTAGCACGGTGAGAGGCTTGCAAATCGCACTACGATAAACTTTTGCAGTCATTTGAGAAAGTTTTCAGTGCAGCAGGTGAAAAATGGACCGCATCCAGACCACAGCGAGTTTGAAGAAGTGTCAGAGCCTGTTGTTGTTGTTGCCCCGGACCCCAGAGAGAGCCACACGCCGCCGCCGCTGTCAGTGCAGAGTGATGCGTCCTGGAGGAGAAAGAAGCAGGAATAAATGAATACGAGAGCAGAGAGAGGAGAGAGAGCAGAGGGAGGGGCAGAGGAGGAGGAGAAAAAACTGGGAGTGGGAGCGTTTTCTGCAAAAGCACGTATTCCTCGTACAAGAACCACAACATCACTTTAAAACGTTTTTACTAACGCAAATGTGCAGCTCATATCATATATTACCAACCCCATAAGCGAGAAAGATTTATATTTAATAACATTAGTAATTTGGCGCTGATATCATTTTAAGTACTTACAAAAAGATAACGCTAAAATTGTGTATGTTTAGGTTGTTCCTTTTGTCTTTTTAAGCGCTATTTCTGATTTCTGCACCTGCTTTTTTGTTTTTAAATTAACGCTGATAATGTCTTGAACATGTCTTGCCTTTAACTATAATTAATTGGTATACAAAAAAATAAATAAAAATAAAATAAATAAATAAAAATTGCAGTTTTTTTAAATAGGAAAAAAGATAATTCTCAATGCCACTAAAATATCCCAAGAATGTTTTTATATTTATATTCTGTCAAGATTTAACCTAAATATTTCACAAAATTAGCAAAAAATGAACTTTGTCTATATAGTTTAAATGTAAATGTTGCAAAAAAACTATATTTTGATGACGTCCGATACTGATTATAATTATGTATGTGGGTGTTTTGTGTTAGAACGACAGAACCGTGACCTTGACTTCTTTCGGGGCGTGACCTGAAGCCTGCAGGAAGGAAATCTCAGGTTAAAAGGTTAAAAGTTTAAAAGGTTAAAAGTTTAAAAGGTTAACGTAATCAACAGTTGTCCGTAAACCCAGAACAGCGTCGTCTGCAGTTTGATCACAGACGGAGACGGCAAACAGACGAAAGAAGAGTTTTAGTCATGGCCAAGACCAGGACTAACAACAGAGTCCAATGTTGTTGTGTAGTAAATATTATTATTATTCATATTATTATTGACAATAACAACAATATAATAAAAATAATAATAATAATAAAAATAATAATAATAATTGCTAGAGTAGAATAATTGCAGAGTTCAATGTTGTTGCATAGTAAATATTATTATTATCATTATTATTATTCATATTATTACTGACAATAACAACAACAATATAATAATAATAATAATAAAAATAATAATAATTGCTAGAGTAGAATAATTGCAGAGTTCAATGTTGTTGCACAGTAAATATTATTATTATTATTATTTAAATATTAGCCGCAATAAAATATTTTCTAGCAGCAATTTAATATTATTTGTTTACTTTTTTTACAGACAAAAAATAAAATAAAAAAATAAACAATTAAAAATCCTAAAATGCTTTTAACGTATAAAAGTCGCGTGCTATATAAAAAGTCTTCTTCAAAATTAGCTTTACGTTCTTGAAATACCATATGGATACTCAAATACTGCATACAGGAAGTAAGTTATAGCATATACAGGCCTCTATTTGATTATTTTTAGATATTTTTTCTGGCAAAATGAGTTTGGACAGCATGCTTACGTGCGTATTTAAAACCCCAAATTATTCTTAATAATGTGCTAAAAAATATGAATCACGGGATTGTTAGTAGGGCGAAAAATGTAAATGTTCTGGTGTGCTTTCGTAATAATATTGCAATTTAAACCGTTACTTTAAACAATTTATTGGTCTATTCACTAATTTTGTCTGTAAACATTAGCATTGGTTTGTTCGCTAAGTATATTTTGGTCCAATTTTCTCCTTTTACAGTCGATCTCATATCACGTAAATGATCCGTGCTGATATATTGGAAAAAAAACCCTCCTAAATTCGCTCCAAAAACAGTGTTCATACCATAGTTTTTCTGTTTAAACACAATATTCTGACCACAGAGCCTCATTTCTGTACCAGATCCGGTTCAGTGTCAGGAATAGTTTCGCGGACGTCGAGCCAGAATCCTGTCTGCTCCCATTAGCGGCTGGAGTTCTGCGGAGCCGCGGTGCCAAGCGGGAGCTGCCGGGCCGGGAACACGTGCGCGGCAACACGAGCCACACGTTTGAATGTACACGAGGCCGGATAAATAAACAGGTCTATGTGATATATGTACGCTGGAATGTGGCGATGTAAAGAGGACACGAGGGCCAACGGGAGGAGAGAAGATCCCTTTAAGACGTGTAACGTGGTATTACACCTGTTGTTAACGGGACATGTGCCAAAACAGATCGTCCCACACTTTTTTAAATGTGAGCCATATTTAAAAAAACACAAGAATTATAATCTAACTTCCTTGAGTCCTGTTTTGCCGCTTTTTAAATACATTTTTTTAATTATTTTTGCGTATTTTCTTATATTTATAATGCTGTTTTGGTCATTTACGCCAATATTTTGATACATTTATACAGATTTTTCATCATTTTTTTACCACTGCCCCTCAAAAAACAAACAAACAAATCTTTGACAGTCTACTTTAGAGGTCTTGGCCCAGTTTTTGGGAGCCCCAGCCCAAAATGATTAATGCAGTACGAAGCCCATAGAGCAACTTACTTTGACCTTTCACATCATACGTTATTGATTTTTAAAGGGGTTACGTATATTAACTTTTCTGAGCTTTCCCCCATGTTATAATATTGTTTACTCATCAAAAACAGACCTGGAGTCGCGTTTTCTTACATTCACAGCTGTTTGAGTAATCCTGTATTCTCTGGCGCTGAGTTTCTGAGGCCTCAGAACGCAGGCCCTCTACATCCAGTCTGCTCTCATTCATTTATCCTAAAAAACAAACAAAAAACAAAACACTGTACAGCTCTGTTTCCACTGATTCCTCGCAGGCATTTTTAATTTTTTAGTAAAACGGCGTCATACAAAAAGTTTAAGGAAGTGAAGTGCTCTTTTTCTTTGATTATATGTTCAAAGACTGCAACACTTTGCACACTGCTGCCCTCTGCTGTTCTCTAATTAACGGATTTTCTTCCCTTTTAGTCATATAATGTTTCTGAAGGTTGTAAAACATACAATGCTGTTCTAGAGGTGCCCTAGATTAGTTAAAAATATAAATAAAAACATAATATAGCCCCTTTAATTCATAATGTAAGTCTACAATAACAAATAATACAATATCCAGTCATCCAGAAAGTTGTTGCTTTTCATTGTTTAGTATTTACCCTTACTTTTATATTGCAGTCTAAAATGTTATGGTGTTATTATTCAGGCGGTTTATATTTTTTCCTTATTTTTAATGTAGTATCGTGAGTGTCCACTGGGGAAATTGGAAACAGGACAAAGGGGACGGTTACGGTTAGCCATCCAGCGCTTATTGTCCATAGCAGGGCTGCACGATATATCGCAAATTTATCGTTATCGCAATATCCGTATCGCAAGAATCTAAATATATCGCAATAACGCTGTGGTCTTCCATCTGACAGAGATTTACACTGAAGAATCATTTTCCACCAGAGCCTTAAAAGAACATGTGTTGTGACTAAATAAAAATGTTTAAAAAGTCCAGTTTTAGTGGTAATTTAATTAATTTAGTCACAGCTTAGCCTTGTTTTATTCCTGGTTTAGTTTGTGTTAAGTTTTGATTTTGTCGCTGTTTTGACTTGTAAATACAGGAACTTACATTTTTGTGAAATGTAGTGAATTTAACTTACTATGTTCAAAAAGTAGGCTCTATTTTCACATATCGCAATAATATCGTTATCGCAATTTTTAACATAGTTATCGAATATCGCATGTTTTCTCCATATCAGTGCAGCCCTAGTCCAGGGATCCTGTTGCCCAGACGCTGAATTTCTCCACATAAAACATATACGATGTTCATCAGACGCTTTTAATTCTCAAATTCATTCAGTGTTAGACCCATTTGTTCGCATCGTAGTGTCCTCGACTGACAGCAGTGTTTTAAAGAGGCTCTTAATGGAACTTGTAGTGCTGTAGTGTTCGACTCTTCATTCAAACTCATAGCTAACTACATGCGCCCTTGTTGTACGTGCCACTCATCACGCAGCCAACCTCCTACTTTTTAGTGGGTGTACTGAATAAAAATGCACCGTAATGACTGCAGGATTACGTTATTTTGACATTTTCGGTCTGACACACCTCTCTGTCCTGTCACACTTCTATGGTAAAACAAAGCCAATGTCATTTCATGGGGATGCGTAGTCCGTCGCTCCACTTTCCCACGCAGCAGCAGCAGCAGCAGCAGCAGCAGCAGCAGCAGCAATCAGTGTTTGTGACTCTCACCAAATTCGAAGCGCTAAATGAATTAAATGTCGACTCACCTGCCAGTCAACCTCACGGCTTTTCCGACTCCGCGAACACAACCAATAACGGCGCGGTGACAGTGAAGAAAAAAAAAGGGGGGAAGCCGGAGAGAGTTTCTGCTGCCGGTACTCGCCGTACAGTAGACACACATGGGGCGCAGACGGACCTCAGAAAGTGGGTCAGACTAAAAGGAAATGAGCACATGGCACAGGAACAACCTCTGAGCTGAACTCACTCAGGCTTTTTCACTGAACGCACTGCAGTTTGTGACCAGAGGCAGCACAATGTAGAGGCTTAAAATATGTTTTTGACTGTCTTTTCCCTTTTTCCGGGGTCCCACACAACCAATCACCTGCCTCAATGCATTCAGTGATTCGCAAATTGATTTGGGATAGCTTTTCTTGTCAAATGTCATTCCTGATGTAACCTTCTTTTATTTATCTGGGCTTAGGACCGGCACAAAAGATACACTAGGTTGTAACCTTGTGGCTGGATTACTCCAAAACTATGGATGTATTAGGAAAGACTCATAACGCAGACACTCAATGGACCCCAAGGGAACTTCAGGACCTGGATGTAGGAGCGCCCTCACCGTCTCACGTCACTAGTGGACACTCATGGAATTGCAGCCACACACACACACACACACAAAAAGAACATTTTTAAAAATCCTACGGAGTCTCAAAAGTACAGTATTTTGTCTATGGAACTCAATGTAAACCCTGACACTAATTGATAATTTTGTTATTTCCATATCTCAGACTTTCCCGTCTTTGGGCAAATTGGTCGAACAAGCCCATAAAACATACGTCACAATGGATAAAAATAGCAAGAATCTAGAGCTTTTTGTCTTAAGCTGGGTACACACTGCACGATTTCGGCCGTTTCAAACAAAAGATTCCTAATTGTGGGAAAAATCGTCTGTCCCTTGTACTAACAACAGTGCCCTGCCATGAATGTAATCACATTTCCTCTTTTCCCTTTAGATTTATTTACTTTTCCACGCACATTCATGATGTAAACACTGGTAGAGCAAGGAGTGCTAGCTGCCAGAACGCTGGTGCTACAATGACGTAAACAGGCAGCTTTCAGAGCCGAAAATTTTCTCTGGCTGACTTCGGTCGTAGCCACAATTCAGCATTTTACCTCTCGCAGAATCTGAAGTGTGAGTTTTTACGATTTACGCATTCCACGTCGTGCAGTGTGTCTTCCGTAAATCTTAGTTGTTAAGTGTCATGTGGCTATAACCTACAATTATCAAAATTACGTTTGTGCCCTGATGTTTGCCGGTGTCTATGCGTTTTTTCGTACGTGCCTTCTGTCACGTTTCAACCTCCTCCCATCACAAATATTACAAACCCACTTTTGACCTAGCGCCTTAGCGTTTTATCTTAGCGTAACGCAATTTGAAGTTTCTTTGCGACAGTCAGACTTCGAAACAATATAACCGTAACGACAATAGGAAGGAAGGACTTTCTTAAAAGCCTAAAATATAAACTTTTGGATTGGATGGATAGGATTTTTGTCAATGGATTCCTTCTTTTTTCCCTCGTTTTTATAGCTCTACGTACAAAGGCCACATCAGAGGCAGACCTGGTATAAACTCAGGGCTTTTGTTTTGGAGCTGCTGGTGCCTTTGAGCAGGGCCCGGGGGCTGTATCTGCGGTCGCGAGCTGCATTTCTGCGGTTACTCAGGCCCCTCACACACGGCACATATCATACGCACATGTACAGTGAACACAACCAGACCCCGCTTTATCTGATGTCTCCGAACGCATCGGGTTTCACTGGAGCCGTGGTTTGGGATCCACAGTTCACGGTGCGGGCAGAGGGCAGCCTCTTAGTGTAATTGTGTTAGAGGCACGGGTCGTTTTCTGCAGTTACGCCATACTTTTGCAGAACTTAGTTTGAAAAGAGCGTTTGTTTGTTTTTTACATGGTCTGTCTGGCTTTTGGTGACTTTAAATCTTTTTGCCTGGCACTGCATTATACAAGAATCCCTGCCATGGTGACTTGCCTACCTTTTTTTTTTTTAAATTTACAACAAATTTGCCATCTCCAAATACTAATATATAACTTACCTTAAACTTCTAGCCATGAGTTTGGCATTTGGACCTTTGTGACCTTGCAGATTTCCCATCTTAAACGCATCTTATCAGTGCATTTTCAGTAATCATCTGTGTTTCAGGTTACTTCCTTAATTCTTTTGTTTCTGCCGCTGTTTAGTAAACGTTAAAGGTTCCGTATTATGTGTTTTTCCAGCTTTTCTAATTAACTTTAGACACCTTTGCATTAGTATTTCACATTTTATAACTTAAAATGATGTACGTCTTCTTTTAGGGAGCTGTTACTTTGACTTTGCAGAGAACGCTTGGATTAGATGTCTGTTGCCCCCTGCTGGCAACGGTGGGGAACGGACAGAGCATAAAATGGCTATTCAGCAACAGCCAATGGGATTGTCTCGTGTTCACACTGCCTTTGTATGCAAATGTGTCCAAAACCAAATCTGAAAAGTGATTTTATTGCACTCTACGACCTTGATTGCGACATTTTTTCAGCTTTTTTTATATTCAAAAGTGTAAAAGTTGAAGTTTAGTTCCTTTTAGGGTCAGAATGAAACTTTAAAGAAAGGTCAGCAATGGGTCAAGAAACTAGATTTTGACGTGGATCCAACTGAATTTTTAAGACTTCTCCACCTCCTTCTATTTTGAGTTACAGTTTCACACATTAACATTTCAAATTTCATTCACAAATCTCTTTTTTCTTCCATCTGTAATATTGTCGCCCACTTTTCCCCCCGTAGCTCTTTAACTCTTTGCCACGTTCCAGCCTCTTGTTGGTTGTTCCCTTGTTCAGATTAGCAGGAGGTACTGGCAGTGACTCTGCTTGGCCTCTGGTTCACCCCGAGAACAACCCCTTTGGCCTCTGCACTAAAACCCGCTCACGCCTGGTTTGGGCCAAAAACAAAGGTCCTGTGCAGAAGTGGACACTGGTTGTTCCAAATGTTACGGCTCATTGGTCTATATTGGGTTCAGTCATTCAGGAGTTTACAGAAAGATTAGGCACATTTTTGAAGTACTTTTTATTGGATGCAGCCATCGACGGTGATTAAAGAGAAAGCATTTGCTGACAACTTTTTACAAAAATATTTTCTAAAGGAGAGGCTGGTTACTTTGTCCACACTGAGGTAGCCATATTTTGTTTAAGGTTATGCTTTTTCAGGCGTCTTGAAATGGTTTAGCATCAGTATTTCATGTTTTATAACATAAAATAATGCATATGTATGTCTTTTTTGGGGAGCTGTTGCTTCGACTTTGCAGATGAATGCTTGGGTTAGGTGTATGTCGCCCCCTGCTGGCAACAGTGGAGACTGGACAGAGCATAAAATGGCTATTTAGCACAGTTGTTAGCAACATGAGGCTAACAGATAGATAAATGAGCTGACTGCTTTGTAGTGACGGCAATTTAAGGCTGAAATGATCGGAACGACTTCGGTGATGGTGTATGGGCTTTAGACGCGCGCAGGAGCACTTCCTGGTTTCATGTGTCTATGTAGAGCTGTGAGACTGAGCATTTTTAGCTCTGGAGAAGGGCAGTGCCTCAGCATACAGGATTACTCAAACGTGAATGAAACAAAATACTACTTCAGGTCTGTTTTTAAGGTGGAAACAACATTATAACACGGTCAAAAGCTTGAAAAAGTCAATTTTGCAGAATAGGGGACCTTTAAATAATTGTCTCTTCTCAGAACATCACTTTTTATAATAAAAACAATCAACAGACTGTGTTTTGCTCCACATTTTTGAAAGCCACACTGACAGTACCAGGAGTAATATATAAGAGGTGCATTCGGACACTTTGCTTGCACTGACCTGATCTGTCCTGATCCACCCCAATGGAAGAAGCCTTTGTGTGCAATTCTCTGCAAAAAAAAAAAAAAATCATTAGTCATTCCTAGGTACAATTCAGAAGATCAGGTTTAAATTTCCACAAAGCTCCGTTAATGCTGCCAAGAGGATTAATCTTAAACACAGGTGGACTTTGAAACTGGTACAAACCAACAATAAACAAACCGTGATTCAACTTACTGCGGTCCGGTCCCATCGGTGCCATTGAGCCTAAAATCTACAATTTAGATGGACTCCCTTTGACTCGTTGTCCCGACCTGGTACGACCGATATAATGCAGCTACAGCCCAGTGATCAAACTGCATCGGCCCCATTGGTGCCAATAAGATGGATCTCAGATATAAGCGGAGTCTTTGATGAAGCGGCCATTGTGCGGTGTGTGTCGGGGTATTAGCTGGGGTCCCGGGGTGAGTGCTTAGAGAGTTTTGAACAACCATAATCTGCCTTTCTCTAATGTCCGCGGGTCAGGGGCCAGGCTTTTCTCTCTCTCCTTCCCCCTATTCTTTCACACTTTGCCTATTCTTGGTGTTTTTTGGCTGAACTATCCGTAGCCCCCTTTTTTCCTTCGTTTTAATCCGTCCTTTTCAAAAAGCGTTCTCCCCGCCTCCTCCGCCACGCTCGGCGCTCGCTTTCACCGCCTCTCGTTTCTGGCGACATTTCCCTCCTTCCCTTCCCTCTTTTCCGCTGTCCGTGTGATGCCGTGGCGTGACCGCAAAGGGACGGCGGCCATTGTGGAGCGGAGGAGCTCTCGGGCCCCATTCAAACACCGGGCTCAAACGCTGGTTCCTTGGTATCTCTGGCACCGACTGAATGATTGACGGCTCAAAGGAGAGAAGGAATTCCCTCAAAGCCTTTGACCTGGTTTCCTCCCTCGACGCTGCCTTCGCTGCCTCAAATTATTCCTGTAAATCGAAGGCCTGACTTTACTTTTTCAATGCCGTGTTCCAAACTGTGGTTACCTTTTTGCCCTGCGTTTCTCAGAGAGATGTTTACAAGATGCGTTTGGAAGAGAACGAGCATTTCCAAGTCATAAACAAGCTGTAAATAAAAACCCTTCATCAATACCTTTTTTTGGTAAAAAATGTTAACATTAGAGAGCTATAAAATAAAGTCCTTAGTAATTTAAGTTGTTGGGCACATAAAAAGGTTCATATGGCCTGGATTGAATCTAAAGCATAAGAAATATTGATGCATGATAATACAAAAATCAAAATGTTGGCTTTTGCGCATATACACAATTTACTCAAGTGATTGCATTTTATGCTGTTGTATTTTTTCAAAACAATATTAACATACTAATAATTACTACTGGCATAGTTTTAGTTGTCTCCTGTATTTTGTAGAAAATTTGTTCATTGTGTTGACGTAAAAATGTAGACTAAACAACAACACAGTTTTTCCCATTAACGTTTATCTGATCATTCTTATAACGTTAGCAAGAATAGCAATGCAAAAAATAAATAAAAATAATGAAACATTTTTTACAAAAAATGCTAGGTTATCATTTTCGGTAAAAATGCACTATTCAGTAAACAAAAAAAGCTTGTCTAATGTTATCTATATTGTTGGAAATATCTATATGTATTTGCGCACTGGTACACAAGTGCGGTTATTATTGCGTAAAGTTAATATTTATTATAATAATAAATAATATTATTTTCTTGCTTTAAAGTCTACAATTTTTTGCCGTCTTTTATCAACATATTTGATTCTTAGCTGTTGCAGGAACCTTATTTTACAGAGCAAAGCAGATTTTGGCATTTAAATGATCTTATACGTTTGAAGGTCTTTGTAGTTAATACTGATTATATAAAAGCTGATAAAATCAGTCTAACCTGACACAGGGTTTCTGTGGGGTTTTAAAAGTCTAAAAAAAAGTCTTGAATTGTAAAGTGAGAATTTAAGGCCTTTAAAAGTCTTAAATCCTTAAAAGAGGTCTGAAATATGTCATGTAGATTTGATACAACCTAAAATGTCCATTTAAACGCTCAGTGGCATTTTTCTGATGCCAATACGAAAGCTTAGACCTTTTCTTACCAAGAACAAAATGCTTTGCAGCACTCGCTGTCACAAATGGTCTCCACTTTTTTGTTCACTGCATGCTTATGAAATCATTTTTCCTTGAACAACAGTCTAAAAAAAGTCATAAATTAAACCCTGTGATAAATGCAGCTGATGCAGGATAAAAAAAACAGTCCAGAAACAATACAAAACTGTTAAAAGTTACCTTTGATTTTGCGTATGTTGAGTACGTCTACGTTTAGTCACGTTTTCAATGAGAACACTATGCTTTAGCTATGTTTTTACCTTATGCTAAATCCACCGTGCCTGAGCGTCTTGCATCAGCGAAACTTTCTGCTTTTTACCAAACGTCCACTTTCCTCACCTTCCCGTCACTTTCACGTCTGCCGTCCCAGAGCCGCGGCGTTGATCTGCGTAAACATAATTAGCTGTGTTTTTTTGTCTTGCCCTAATAAAAGAGTCATTTGTTGGACATTTCCACTGCGCTACAAAGAGGACATTTATAAGCACGGTCGCAGGTTCGCCCCAGGGCCAACCCCAACAGAACAGACGGGGGTATTTTTAGCTACCCCTACCCCTGCCCCTGCCCCTGCCCCGACCATGTGCATGCATGTCGTCTACGGGGAGGGGAACAAGAGAGACAGGGCCAAGTTTATGAGTTTTCTGTGATCGCGGTGGCGTTTGTCGAGGGGTTTGTGAGCGTGCAAAAGTGTAATTACGGCTCTTCTGTGCGCGCTCTGGACCCGAGTGTGTGGAAAAAAACTCACCGCCAGCCGCTCTCCCCTCCTCCTTTATTGAGGTTCTTGTAAAATATCTGATAAATCTCTGTTCAAAAAATATAAAAGGGGACTCTGTGGAGGTTTACGATACAAGAACAGCCCTGTCCCGAGCGCAGCGCATTGGGAACACGCCGTTTTAACCACTCAACTTGGAGTACTCTCAGACTAACCCTTATTTAAGCACCGCTAACCTTTAGACCTCGGAAAAACCGTCATTAAACTAAAATAAACGTGCCAAAACTAACTCGGGCTCCAAAATCACATGCACCCAGCGGTTCCAGAAACAATGTTACACGGAGAACTGATGTTTTTGGGAGTAATATTTCTTATATGATTGAATTTTTTGGGTATTTCTAATAAAAGGAGGCAGACAACAGACAGGAAACATGAAGACAGAGGAAGAAGTATGATGAACTGAGCTAAATGCACTCTGCAAGGATACATAACAAGGTTGCTCACTGCACTGGGTTTAATCTCCCATCCCCTAACCTACCTCCTGTTCATTGACATGTTTAGCGTATTCTCAAATGTAACGACAGACGACATGTACTGTAAATGTACAATTTTTTACACTGCAAGGTCAAAGACTCACTGAATTTAATTGGATTTGAATAAGGACACTTCATTTTACTCAACAAATGAGCAGAGAGCATCACTGTTAATATGTACACAACATTAGCACAATCGCTAATTTTCATCTGTTGTCCTAAACCAGGCGCCAGTGTTCCCCGTTACTTACTTAGACTAAGGCGGCCCAACATTTTCTAATTTTGTCCCTGATAGTCTAAAAACAAGCAGGTGATATTTCTTAACCCTTTAATGCCTGAATTTATTTCCAGTTATATAAAAAATTATTCTTCAAGCAGGCATCAAAGGAAAACACGCAGCAGTCTTGGATTAAATGGTACTTAGAAAAACGGCGTGAAGGGGTTGATTTCTGATATTGGCATAAAATAATACAAACTACTATACTGTACAAAAAAAAAAAACTTAAGAAGAAGAATTTAACAGACATTTTTACTCCAAAAAATCACCAGTGCCACCATAGACTACATAGAAATCTGTGGGAGATACTGACAGACACCAGCATTTGGCAAAATTTAGTCCTGCCCCATTGTACATCACATGACTGTACAGTTTATTAGTGACAAAGTAAGATTAAAGCAGCTTTCTGAAATAATAGTGAGGTGTAGCAAACTTAAAATCTTCATGATCTGTACTGGGACACATCTTTTTTGCACTTTAAACGCGTATTAGTCACCACTCAGGTATCTACATTTTGTATTTGTCGCTTCAACGCACTGAAGAAGAAGCTTGATGTGTTCTTTTACAAAACCGAAAACGCCTAACAGAAGAATTAAGCCACAGTGCTACGTACTATGCTTTCAGGCTCCAAATTGAAACGCGTATAAAATCTAAAACGCATCAGGGGATGTGTAATTTTGTGTGTCAAAAGTGGCGACATCATATTTTCAAATTGGACCGTGTCGTTTCGGAGTGTGGAAACTGCTGCTTTAGCAATTTGAAAGCCTCATTTTACACACAGGTTTTATAGCAGCATGAATATACGCTCACACACACATGTATATATATATATATATATTTAAGTATACGTAACGCTTGAGGCTCTAAAATCAAAGGCTGTCCTGGGAAAAGCTACACGGTGTTCCCCCCTCGACTCCACCGCCAGCTTGTACTTCTTAGTTGCTGGGTAACACTTCCAAAAAAAAAAAAAGTCTGGCTTTAAAAACTTTATGCGCGCCATCATTAGGAGAAGCCTTTTTATGGTTTTCAGCTCACATCAGAGTTTGCTGCCTGTGACCCTGGTGGTTAAAATCACCCGTAATGTTGTGGTAGCAATTTTGGTTTCTGCTTTTTTTTTGCACTAGCGAGTGTTTACAGCGCCTCTGCTCCAGTGAAGTTTTTTGGAGGGAAAGCGGATTTTGATGCCTGCGCAATCAGTGTGAAGTGGTGACGCCTGTTGAGTACATGATCCTGTTTTTTTTTTTTGCTACGTGCTCCATGCTAAAATCACCGTGGCGTCATGACATCAGGACTTTTCCATGCCTTGCTCTTTCTTTTTTTTTTGCGTGGTGTACACTTCTCACCTTTAAAGCTAAATGTCATCCAGACCACACCCCTGGCTCTCGCACACATTATTCACTGTCACTTTTGTTTTCGATTTTTTCTTTTTTTCCACCTTTTCGTGCCGTGTGGAATAAGACACATCAAATCCCTGGGTTTCCTGCCGTAAGAAAAAAGAAAAAAAAGAAAATACGGAGCAGTGGAAAAGTGGATGGACAGAATACAATAGTGGACCTTAAGGCTAAAAAACCTTCTGCGCTGCTGCCATTGGAGGAGTGCAGTTCAACAACGTGCACGGAGGATAAATAAATGCCAGTGAAAATAAGCACACAGAAGGCAAACCAGATTCACTCGCTGGCAACTGTCTCTAGAGGAGTGGTTCTCAAACTGTGGTGGGGCTACTACTGGCAGGAGTCTTTAGCTTCTCAATTTCAGATTTAGTTTGACTTTTAATTTGTTTTATTGCTATTTTTGTCCTGATTTAGTTGGGTCCTGGTCTAGACCTGGTTTAGTCCTGTAATAGTACGTTATTAGTTCTGGTTTAGTCCTGTAATAGAACGTTATTAGTTCTGGTTTAGTCCTGTAATAGAACGTTATTAGTTCTGGTTTAGTCCTGTAATAGAACGTTATTAGTTCTGGTTTAGTCCTGTAATAGAACGTTATTAGTTCTGGTTTAGTTCTGGTTTAGTCCTGTAATAGTACGTTATTAGTTCTGGTTTAGTCCTGTAATAGAACATTATTAGTTCTGGTCTAGACCTGGTTTAGTCCTGTAATAGTACGTTATTAGTTCTGGTTTAGTCCTGTAATAGTACGTTATTAGTTCTGGTTTAGTCCTGTAATAGTACGTTATTAGTTCTGGTTTAGTCCTGTAATAGAACGTTATTAGTTCTGGTTTAGTCCTGTAATAGTACGTTATTAGTTCTGGTTTAGTCCTGTAATAGTACGTTATTAGTTCTGGTTTAGTCCTGTAATAGTACGTTATTAGTTCTGGTTTAGTCCTGTAATAGTACGTTATTAGTTCTGGTTTAGACCTGTAATAGTATGTTATTAGTTCTGGTTTAGACCTGGTTTAGTCCTGTAATAGTACGTTATTAGTTCTGGTTTAGTCCTGTAACAGTACGTTATTAGTTCTGGTTTAGTCCTGTACGTTATTAGTTCTGGTTTAGTCCTGTAAAAGTACGTTATTGTTTCTGGTTAAAACCTGATTTAGTCTTAATTTATTTCTTGTTTTGTCCCAGTTTAGTCAGTATTTAAAACGATCAGCCCAATTACAATGATGTTTGATAGCTGATGACCTTTTAGGACTTATTAGATTGAGTTATTTTTGTTCCAGAAAGTTGGCGGTTCGAATCCCGTTAACAACTCTGCATTGCATACTGCAGTTGTGTCCTTGGGCAAGACACTTCGCCCACCTTGCCTGTGTGAATGTGTTCAGTGTGCAATTGCAGTGTTTGATGGGGACTGAAGAGGCCGTTGGCACAGAACGGCAGCCACATATCTGTCAGTTTGCCCCAGGGCAGCTGTGTCTACCACTGTCGAGTGTGACTAAGAGCTACTGTTGACACTATTTATAAATCAAAGCCATTATTTTCATTATTTAGTGTCTATAAATGTGGCGATGGTCTTTGGTACGCACTAGATTCTGTCACAAAACTGTCTTCACACACATTTAGTTGCATTTTTCATGGCAAAAATTACCGCGAATTATGACTTTACGTATTTAAAGTATCTTAAGTATTGTAATTAGCGTCATGTTCACGTTAAAATTTAAAATTCTTTTGTAAATATACGTCTCTCCACCAAGACCATAACAGTTAGCGAGCTCCATTACTTCTTGTCAACAGGGCTTCATACATCACAAAATAAAAAGTACAATTTTGTGCTTGAAATTACTAAAAATGCTTAATGTTTTGGAATTTATAGGAACGAAAGTAACAAGCACAATCTAAAAACTAGCTGTATGTAGAAGTGGTCATGTAATAATGGCAGTATTTCATCAACCACAGGTGTTATTACTATAAGATGACCATGGCTGTGTATGTAACATTGGAATAGGTGTATGACCCTGACCATTGAACTGTATTTGTCTGTATGCATGCACATTATACCGACTGGCCCGCTTAAATACAGTTGTTATGCTTTTTTGGCTGATACAGGAGTGCACTCGGGGCCCGGTGCTGGTGCGTCTGTGAAAGGGGGCCTTGTCTGCGCCTGAGGAACTCCCTCTGCTCGGAGCTGCCAGCAGACATACTAAACCACTCTACATCCATGTGGCAGCAGAATGTAGCTGGGAAAACAAGCCCACTGCTGCTGCTGCTGCTGCTGCTGCAGGACGGCACAGCACACACCCCCGGGGGCGAGTGTGTGCGAGTGTGTGTGTGTGTGTGTGTGTGTGTGTGCGCCGCAGTCAAAAGAGGAAGTGTTACAGGAGCTGTGAAAACAGGCCGGGTCAACGGTCCGCACCAGAGGCGAGCGCAGGAGGACGCCATGAGGGAGGCAACAATATAACTTAGTTTAATGGACTTTTTATATATCGTCTGTTGAGAAGCAAACACATTATCAAAGTGGCTGGCGTGAAAAAATCTAATACTAAAGTGTGATATCTGAGAAAATATGAGTCCTTAATATGGCATGAGGACTTTATTATCCAGCTCCCATTGGTGGAGATAAATGCGGGAACGCCTGTATTCGAAAGGTGAACTCAAAAACAGAAGCTCAAAATCTCATCTTTTGCGGTGATGAACTGGTCCAGATTTTGCGGTTTAAACAAAATATTAGAACAAAGTGTAGCTATGTGTTTGTTCAGCAGTTCTATTATTGTAAATTCACAAACTCAGAAGTCCATCTCGTCGCCCACAAAGATTTCGGCTGGGTGCGTTTCAAATTTTGACGGCAAAACAACTCTTACGGCATGACTTTTGCAACATCGCAGTCCTCTCTTGCTATACATATTATGTTTGCCAAATGCAGACGTTAAAAAGGATAGAACAGCAGCACGTTTTGCAACCTTTAAAAACAATATCTGACTAAAAGAAAGCGTTTCCGGTAATTACTTGACAACTGCCACAAAGAACCAGGTGAAGAGGGCAGCAGAGTGCAGAACTGTGACGCTAGTTTAAACAGAAACAGAGAAAAAGAGCTGTTTATTTCCTTGAACTTTTTGCTTGATGCCATTTTATTGCCAAATGAAAAAAGGAATCAGTGGACACAAAGCTGTACACTGTTTTTTTTTGGATAAATAAATGAGAGCAGACTGGATGTAGAGGGCTTGTTGATTGGTCAGAGCTTCCTGGAGTGGGCGGGGCTTCGTGGGAGAGGCGGAGATTTGTGGAACTGAGCATTTTGAGGCCTCAGAGACAATATAGGATAACTCAAACAGGCGTAAATAAAGCAAAACACAACTCCAGGTCTGTTTTTGATGAGGAAACAACATTATAACATGGTAGAAAGCTCAGAAAAGTCTATTTTGTATAATATAGCCCCTTTAGTATGGCATTATTGGATTGACTGGCCTGCATCTCTAAAGGTCGGTGGATCCTTAGAAGGTTAAGTATAGCCTATGGTGAAATGTGCTGAAACCTGAAATTAACTTAAACCAGCACCAGACCTGAAAGAAGTAACCAAATTTGAAGTATAATTTTTTAAAAAGAAGCAGGAGTAGCAGTGCAGATAAATTACCGTCAACACCTCATGAAAAGGTCTTAACATCTGAAGTAGCTTAAGTGCAATTACAAACGCTGCTGCTGAAGGTGGGGTTCGTTCAGATGCTAATTAGCAGCATTTTTCATCCATAAAAGCAGTCTGGCAATCAAGAGAGGTTTTCAAAGCGACACGGAACAAGCAACAGAGCAGCCAGCGAGCATCTGTCCTCAATTTAGGGCAGAAAACGCACAGGACACGAGACAAGAGGCGCTTCGAGATGAAGAGGGAGAGACAGGAATGACAACTTAGCCTACATTTCAATGAGAGAAGAGCCTAAAACCATACGACTGGATAATGTTAGTGTCATCAAAATGGCACATGTCCAAAATTCAACCTATAGAACACATCAAACGTGGGCTGAAATACAGAGACAGTAGCTGACTAGCAGTTTTAGGCTGTATAGACTTCTACAAAATGAAACAAGGAGACATATAGTTAGTGTAAATTCCTTTCTTCAATTTAAGGGAGTGTGAAATACTTTGTTCTGCAATCTGATGGACTAATTGTTTATTAAAATGTTAACATAGAGGCACTGTATCCTAAATCTTACTACAAATGGACTTAGAAGTACTGATAGGCCAACGTTACGGCATTAACTAATTGTTTTGTGTAAAAGAGCATGCACATATCCACAACAACGTTTACAATAATGCTGTGCTCCAAGATTTTTTAACTGATAGCAACTTGAAGAGCTTGAAAAACCTTGTTTTATCACTTTAAAACATTGCAAGATGATGCTTAAAGGGCCCCCATTTTGCTCAAATTACTTTTTTGAGCTTTTAATCATGGTATAATGTTATTTGCAGCTCAAAAACTGACTGTGGGATGCAAATTTATTAGTTATTATTTTATTGTTATCCATTTTGTACAGAACCAAGTTGTCTTTCTACATTATTTTACAATCAAACATGTATTTTAAAACCACCGTTTCATGTACCTAAAGCTATATTTAGGCTTCAGTTTTAGCTGTACATTGAAACTCCATGCAACCTCTCTCCATACGCTTGTTTGAGTAATCCTGAAGAGCTGAAAACACTCGGTTCAACGTAGACACATGAAACCAGGAAGTGCTCCTGTGTGTTTCTAAAGCCCATACACCGTCATCATTCTGATCATTTCAGCGTTAAATTGGCACCACTACGAAGCAGTCAGCTCATTTATCTATCTGTTGTTTTATGCTCTGTACATTCCCTCCGCATTACAATTCCAGGCGAGTGTCTATGTTCCCACAAATCCCAGTAAATTGTGCATGTGTAACCCTAACCCTAAATCTTAGAAATGTGGGAACATAAGGCTGGTCTCACAATTTCTTCCTGTAAAATAATTTAAAAAATCCTGTTTTCCGGATCCAGAAACAATCATGTCTTCCTTGGCCCATTACTGACCTTACCTGAAAATCCTACCGTAACTTTTTGAGTTACACGGCTAACAGATAAGCAAACAAACGAATCTTGGCAAAAACCTCCTTGTCCTAGCTACTTGTAAAAATATCTGTTAAAATATAGCCAAAGTAACACATGTAGTTCACACCGTAATCCTAAAATACGTACAAATTGGCGGTGTAACTTGGTATCTAAGCCATGGACAAGTTAACCCAGTGTTTTACCGTAGCCCAGTGCGGTGTGTGACAGTCCTACATATCTCTTCCCCCTGGAGTAAGCCGGGGTCAAACCAGTTAGTGTTGTCACGGCAGTTCCAGCCTGTTTGTTTGCTCTAGATGTTTTTTTGTGACTATTATGGACCGGTGTGTGCGTTTGAACGTGAATGATGCGTTTGTCCCGGCGAGTGTCGGGCCGCCCCGGGGGTAGAAATATATTCTTTTCACTCAAACAGCCCATTTACAGTTGAGGGGTCGGCTCCTCTCGCTCTGCCGTGACCCTCGCCGTTCAGAGGTCAACGTCAAAGCTGAACTCGGGTCGGATCGCTAACTGGCTCCAGGACTAACCTCTGGGGGCTTGCGCGGAACGGGCCATGTGGTTCCTACTGCTTTTTTTAGGAATTACTGTATCGACTACGGCAACTGGTCTGACTGTGGGATGCAAATTTATTCAGTTAGCATTTTATTGTTATCCGTTTTATACAGAACCAAGTTGTCTTTCTACATTATTTTATAATCAAACATGTATTTTAAAACCACCATTTCGTGTACCTAAAGCTATATTTAGGCTTCAATTTAGCTGTTCATTGAAACCTCTCTCCATTCGACTTTTTTATTGTGAAAACCAGTGGACCATGTTTCAGAGAAGATAATTCATGCCATTAATAAACCCCTAAAATAATGGAGAAGTATGAACTATATTCACTATACTCTTGAATTTGCTGTTGTCTCATCTGACAAAATCCCATACAAACCAATGGCAGTAGTACGGAGTAAATTTTTGGCCATTTTTAGTCTTTTTTGATATGAGTACAGTAGGAAATCAGGGAGAGACATTCGGCAACCTGTCAGAGTCAAACGGCTGCGCGTAAATTTTGTTTGCCCAAGTCCCTGTAAAGACAATAGTTTTTTGTTTTTTTTTGCCTATGTGTCTTATTAATAGTGATTATTTGTGTAGCCACCCAGCAGAGGTTATAATAGGGTGACCAGTCTCAGTTTTAGGTTCCTTGTTGCTGTAAAAACACTAATATGTGCCAGTTTTCAACAAACCATGTCCCAGCTGATCCCATTTTAACCAAAAGAAAAGCGTAGAAAGTAACTTTAATCACAAAATCTATTTAATATGTAATTTTATCAATGAATCTCCATCATATTCAAAATTTAAGCCCTAGCGTCATGTAGCCTACTTTGACTTAAATTTGATGGATTCCTGAAGGTTTTTTATCACTTGGTGAGTTCAAATGCACTGTGATTTGTGAAAAAAATATGTCCCAGGTTTGCGTCTAGAAATCTGGTCACCATAGTACACTTTTGGTGCTGTCCCATGTCTGCTTGAATGCAAAAGGTTGCTCCAGAACCTCAGGAAGAGCATCCGGTTGAAGAAAATATCAGTTTTTTTTCCCTTCCGGTGTTGCCACAGCAAATCATATGTGTGCAGTGATTTGCATATTGAGACAGATGCCCTTCCTTCATTTATCACTGGCTTGATCATACCACTACACTCATACGGTGGTAGAAAAACAGTCTTGTACCATGTCGCCGCTGTTACTACCCCCAGTATCCAGAATTTGACGATCTAATATATGTCACAGTATTTCTGTAACAAAAGGCTGTAAAAAGTTATAATATGAAATTCATGGTTAATATTTTAATCTTTAAATTATAAAAACAATCTTTTATTTCAACATTTTGCATTAAAAAGGCAAAACCATCTACATATAAGTCTGGTAACGAGAGGGTTAAACAGTTCCTTGGTGAAATCGTATGCTTCCCTGCACGTTTAGCAGTTTTTATTCCATTATTTTAGCCCCATGGGACTGAGAAATCTCATTTACTGTACCGAACTTAAAATGTTTGGAGAACCTTTAACCTCCACTCTTACGATTCAACTGTCAAGGCAGCAGCTCAGATCTTGTCCTGGAGGCATTTGAAATCGGGTTTCATTGAATTAACCCACTGTATATACTGTTCTTAAACATGTGCAGAGGTTCGCAGTAAAGAAACAGACTGTTCAGGCTCCAAAATCTCAGAGAAAAATGCTTATGGGGAATTTTGCGAGGTGAGCTTTGAAGCTACAGGCTAATGGCATTTAAGAATAATGTAAAACTAGTCATATAATCAATGTTTTTATGATCTCCAGTCAAAAATAGGCATTCAAGAAAATTTCCAGACGTGTAAAAACAAGTGAAAAATGTTTAAAATCTACAAGAAAGTTGCGGACTTGAAAAACAAACTCATAACGCTCCGTTTTAATTAACAGTTGTTAACGTAATTACCAATTTTTGCACAAATTCTCAACTGGTTTGATTGTGGGACCTCATTATTTCATTTGAACCCACTTTTTCCCCAAATCAAAGTTATTTATCTAAATTATTTTAAGATAGTTTCACCATGCTATGCCGTTAAAACAATTTAGCCGTCACATTAAAACTATATTGAACCACTTTGACCCATAATTTGAGAAACACTAGTGTCATTTCATTTATACTCAAGCAAATTTCTGCAAAAAGACATTTAAATTTTGTTAATTTGTGTGTTTTTTTCTCCTCTAGGGTTCCGGTTTCCATGCGTCTCGGCGGCAGAAGTACGGCAACGTGTTCAAGACTCACCTTTTGGGTCGGCCGTTGATCCGAGTGACCGGGGCGGAGAACGTGCGCAAGGTCCTGATGGGGGAGCACACCCTGGTGACGGTGGACTGGCCCCAGAGCACGTCCACGCTGCTCGGACCCAACTCTCTGGCCAACAGCATCGGAGACATCCACCGCAAACGCAGGAAGGTGAGGACAGACAAAAGAAAGCTACTACTGTTTACTACAGACTGACGAGAATATTATCTGGTGCCGCTATCCTTCAAACTATCCGTATCTAAAACCGTAAACCTCTTCTAGGATTTGTATATGACTGCTCAGTGTCTTTGGGGAATATTTTACGCATAAACAATAGTCAGCGCTGTACATAGTTTGGCAGACAATGTTAGCCGATAAGCTATTTAACGTTAGCATTAGCAAAAAAACAGTACCCAGAGGCCTCTTTCTTTTATTTTCTTCTTCTTCTTGTTTTTTTTTTTTTTTTGTAAATACTTTGTCTTGCAAGTGGTTCACCAAGTTTTTAGACATACATAACAGCTTGTACAGGCTCTATAGACCACTGTGTAGAAATGTTAGCATCTGGAGCTAAATGTAAACGTTAAACAGCAGCAGAAGAAGAGGAGGCGATTTCTAAACATTCATTCTAACTTAAATTGTATGGTTGGCCATTTAGTTTGTATACGTTTTAATTCTCTCCCATTCATGTGCAACATTTTAAGAATTATTCAACTTTTAGCTTCTTTTCCTAGCACCCTTTCAATTAATTAAAACTGGAATTCAATTTAGCTTAGTTGGTTCTTGTTAGCATCATTATCATACCAAGTAGATGCTCATTAATATTGTCCCGGCTGAAGGTCTCCAGAAAACATGAGAAACAGAGACAGTCTGGGTTCAAACCTGGGTTTTTACTGCGCTGTGCCAGGACTATTTCAGGTGTAATCAGCCACTTAGCCCCCTCCGATTACCCCTTTACCCCAGGGCACATACCTTCCTGTTTGTGTGCATTTTCCGGTAAATTCTCTTCCATTTTCCCTTTTTTTAAAAACAAGACGGATTCCTTGTGATCTGAAGATCCTGGAATCATGCAAGTGATACCTTTTTTGTTACGTAAATGCTTTACATTTTAAAATTAGCATAAACGTTTGTCATTTTTTAAGGTTATTGTTCTGGTTTACGTTACTGGTTAGTTTCTTTTGCCTTATTCAGTCCTATTGTGAATCCACCTCTATCAATATATTTTAGCATAGTTATGGACCATTTTACCACTACATTGGTTGGTTTTTGCCCCATAAAAGTGCACTGAAGTCAGTTGTGTTCCTTGATGGCCTGTTTGTCATAGAAAGTACACCATCACTTCTAATGTCCTGACCAAAAAAAAAAAAGAGTCAATAAAACCGAATGTGAGCCATGTAACAGGAAGGAGGAGGGGTCAGGTTTCGTGCCCAAGGATGCGAGGGGTCGGCTGGGTCTAATCTGGGCTCTGATCCCCTCTGGTTCCCTGGAGACCCCTGCACTAACCTCATGTAATGACCCTTGATTAGGAAACTGCCTCCGACGCCGCACAAAGAGGGGCTTTCTCCGGGGGTCAAACCAGAAGCTCACTGCGCAACGAGGCATATGTGCACACACCTGACGGCGCGAGAGTCAGATGGAGTGGTTATGTAAATATATAGTTTATTTTTATTCTCAAGAACTGAATTATATGCTGTTTACGGCAAAGCTTTTCTCTAGGTGTAGAAACACCTAAGTTCCAGGAGAGAAAACATTAAAAAATATCACACGATGCAAAGTACACGCAAAGTTAACAGTTTTGGCATTAAGTCATTGTCTTGCGGCTCTTGCTTCATGGATTTAAAACTATTGCCACCACAAAAAGTCCCTAAAATCTAAAAATTGGTTATGCTTCCTCGGTAACCTTTGACTACTCTTTGTGAGCCAACTTCTACCTGTGCTGAGCATTTAGTAAAATATTGTAGAATATACTGTTTTTGGCACCAAGTCCTCTTGACATGCGTAGATACATGGATAACATTTTGTTTGTGCCAACAAATCAGAAAAAATATTGCTAATAATCTTTGAACTCACTAGATGTTCAACCTGTGTCCGTGTCACAGGGGAAAGAAAGTTTTAAAACAATTGTCCTTTTAGGGCAGACGTCTGCAAACTTTGGTTTCATAGCCACATGCGGCTCTTTAGCCCTGCTCTCATTGCTCTTTTGGCGTCTGACATCTGGTTGTGTAAAGTTGATAAATGAATACGCAGATCTTCTCAATTTAAAATAAAACTTTTGCGCTTTTTTTGCACAGGTTGATTTAAAACACATATGTTACCGTATTTTCTGTACTATACGTCGCTCCAGAGTGTAAGTGGCACTAGCCAAAAAATGCATAATGAAGAAGAAAAAACTTATATAAGTCGCACTGGACTATAAGTCGCATTTTTTGGAGGAAATTTATTTTACAAATTTATTTTACACCAAGAACAGACATTTCATGTTGAAAGGCAAGTTATAGTAATAATAGAATAGAGAACAACAGCTGAATAGGTGTGCGGTTTGCTAATGATGGTTATTCAGCTACATGAAGCATAAACAACGAACTGAACAGGTGTCTCGTATGTTAATGTAATATATTAACAGTTATTCACATAACTATAGCATAAAGAACATAATATAACAAGTTCACCAAACTCACCATCTCACTCCTAATCGCTAAATCCTTTAAATTCTTCATCCTCGGTGTCGCTTCTGAACAACTCCGCCAACTCCGGAGGTAGACGAAGCGCCGCTTCCTCCTCTGCGTGGCTGTCGTCAGACTCAGCATCAGTTCCATTTCCAATTATTCCTCTCTTTCTCAGTTGTCTTTATAGCCTAAGTTGTTAGTGGTAATGTTTACATTTTAAATTGTCAGTGGTACAGGTGCAGCAGATGCTGGTACACAAGCCTAGAGCGCCCTCTAACCAACACCTGAAATATTTTAATATATAAGTCACACCTGAGTATACGTCACACCCCGAGCCAGACTATGGAGAAAAGTGCGACTTATAGTCCGGAAAATACGGTAAATAAGCCCACAAATAAATAGTTACTGAATGTAACTCCAGTTCTCTGAATGTGTATTACATGGCTGTTTAGTGGCCTATCAATTGATAATCAGTGCAATGAGAAACAGGTCTTTGTTAGTTTGGAATAATTAATGACCATCCATAGACTTTATTTCAGTTGTAGGCTAAGTGACTTTTGTTCATTAAAATTAAAATTGCAGATATTTATAGATGCTAATTCAACATTTTTTGGCATAAATTGTCACTTTGGATCTAGAAGGTTGCAGACCCCTGTTTTAGGGTGACACAAAACCCTTAGTTGTTTTCCCGGGGTTCACACTGGCGTAGCTTTTATGCCAGATGCTGCTTGCGGCTGGATTCTTGGACTGAGCAGAGGAGTGGAGCATTTAACTTCTAGGCAGCACTATTGACCTCTTGATGTAAAATCAAGATTGACTGTGTGTAGTGGGAATCACACCTGAGAGACATCCTGGTCAGGAGTAAAAGAGCTGGCAGGGGAGCTCGTGTTGGCAGGGGAGCTCGTGTTGGCAGCGTCCGCCATGTTTTCTGCCTAATAAAACCAGGCTAACAGACAGAGCCCTAACACCAGCCACAGAAAACCAGTGGGCTCTGGCTCACGGGCCGCCTCAGTGTTCACGTATGCTCAGGTCTGCCTGTACCCGGCCTGTGGTTTTGGGACGGAAAAACAATCTTCTCACAGAACATTAGACTTTGGTGACTCGCTGGTGCCAAACACTTTCCATACAACCTCTGTGTAAAGCTAGGATAGACTTTTCCACTATGAGGCCAAACCAAGCTGGGAACAAAGTTATGGCTAGACTAGTTTAGGTCAAGCCATTTAAACTAATTATTTTTTATTTGAAATGTGTGTATGTTTTGTATCTACAAACCAGGCTCTGTTAAATCAAAGCACATGGCTTATTTGTATAAATTAGCGCATTAAAGATGTGTCATACAATTACTTGGGTGCTAGCAATATTGTTAGCCTTGAGGCAATGCTGGCTGAAAGAAACCATTACATTTCATTTTATTTATTTAAAAATAAACATTATCACATAGGAAATAGAGGAACATTGCTGCATAATGCTATGTTATGCATAAGTGATGATTTCATTATTAGTTAGTCTGTTAACTCAAAAAGTAATTGTCAGATTTTAGCATTTATCCATGGACTAGGTTCAAGTTTAGGTCTGGGCTTAAATATGTTTACCACTGCCTTGGTGGAGGTCTTTGCTTCTAGTTACTCATAGAAATATGTTAACACACTTATAATCTGTCTATAGCTAGGTAGCTTTTAGTGAAAATACCTCTGGGAAAAAGATAAGAACGTCAGGTGTAAAAACCCAGTGCTCTGTCTCTTTTTCTTTGATGCTCCTTTTATTGTACACTGCCAGAGTCTTCTGCTTCCTGTGATTTGGATCATCTCCAGTAGAGGGGGCACAACCAAGTCTGACTCACTGGAATACTCAGTGAGGTCCATGATTTGCCTTTTTTTTCTAAACTGAAGCAATAACATCCAGATGAACAACAGCAGCACCATTTATCAGAATTACAAACAGGATTTTTCTATTATTGAGTGGAATCAAGTATGCACTGCTGTGAGAAAGATCTAATGTTAGGAACAAGTAAATTTATAGTTATAGTTGCAGTGTTATGTGGAACTTTGTTTAGAATTTAGGCACCTTACCTACTGAGCTAACCAACATCTTCATGTCTTCTTTACAGTTGCTGCTTTTAGTTAAGTTATGGACAAAAAATTGACAAAAAACTAGACCAATTAACTCGCAGAAAATACAAATAATATACTGTATGTCACATTAAACAGATGTTTGGCGCTGACCTTAAACTTCTTTCTCTAAGTTTAGTAGGGCTGCAACAACTAATCGGATTAATCAATTATAATCGATTATTGAAATAAACGTCAACTAATTTAGTAATCGAATAATCGTCAACTGGATATTTAATAGACTCTGACACATGCCATGTTTTTTGAGGTTTTATTACCAAGACAGAGCAGTAAACTGTTAAAAACAATGTACATTTTGTGTTTTTGATTAAAAATATCATGTATGCATTACAAATTATATTTTACGTATATATGCTCTATGTAAACATCTTCAAGACGCATGCTTGTAGCTTTGTCTGATTTAATTCTGTAAAAATGAAGTGATTTTTGGTAGCATTATTACCAATTTTTAACAAAAACTATAAAACACCTCAAGTTTTTAACCATTTTACTCACGTTTCTCTATCCGATTATTAATCAACTAATAAAAAAAGTAATCGACAGATTAACTGATTATAAAAATGATCGTTAGTTGCAGCCCTAAAGTTTAGGCTCAGGCTGTTAAACATCACGTCTGGGATTAGAAAAACGTATCTACAACATGTACATGTTTATAATAACCTGTAAAAAATCTTAAAGTTGTAATAAATTTACTGCAAACAAACATGACTCCCCTAACAAGCTATAAAGGCTTATATATAACAAAATATAATATTAAGCAGTTTTACCACCTTTTTATAAATCATTGCGACACTTGAGCTTGTCTTTCATGTTTCAATAGTTTCATATAAAAAGATCACAAATATTTTCTTATCATTTAAAAAATAAATTATAAATGAATCCCAAGTACCCCCCTGCAACATGTTCACATACCCCTATGGGTCCCTGTACCCCTGTTTGGGAAACACTGCTATACTATACTATATATAAAATCCAAGAAGAAAAATGTTGCATACTCGCACTGCTCAGAACCATTTTTCTGACTCAAGGCAAAACGTGTGCCCGAGCTGCTTGTTTGACTAAGAGGAGTCAGGAATCGAGCAGTTTTAAGGATGGCTAAAGAAGGGGGCAGGAGAGACGGGAAGAGGTGGGAGCCGGAGCCCGGGCCCAGAAGAAAGGAGTCTTTACATGTGAGAGCAGCAGCACTTTCACATAATTTAAGACATATGGGCGTCATTAGGAGCACGGTGTCTGCGCGTCGGCCAAACGTGTTCGCTTTTTAGTGTCTGCGAGCTTTCCCCCTTCCCTTGGGACAGTCACGTTTTTGTGGCCACCCGACAATGCTCACAGAAAAGCAAAAAAGCAAAAAAAATGTTTGAGTTTTGAGTCCAGGGTCGGGCGTCCAAAAGTGACACTGCGGTATTTGAAATGTGTGTTCGACCTGTAGTTACCTCTGAGAGACTTGGCTCCCTTGACGGACAGACGGGGCCGTACAGTAGTAGTAGTAGTAGTAAGGCACCAAATTGTCCAATTACGCGGCTCAGACGACTTAAACGGCTAAATTCACTGTTACACAACCACCTTTGGCTCTAAAAGCATTTTCACCCAATCATTGTCTTTCCATTCAGGGGTATTTACAGGCACTCTGAGACTTGAACTGTGCATGGAAACGGTAAAATTTTATGGTAATGGCGATGTTTTTCGGTATTGCAATTAGTTTTATGCCACACTTCTGTTGAAAATGAGCCAGTGGTTGTAATTACACGGGCAGCAAGTCGGCCAATGCAGTGGTGTTTCAGAAGTTTGAGAAAAAAGGGCCTTGCAGTTGGCTAAGTCTATCCAAGCAACGTGCACATTAATGAACAATCATATCCATGTGTACGGACTGTAAATGAGCCAGATTAAAGCATAGTTGCTCACTTTAATCTGTCGTCCCGAGGCAGGTAAAACAGAACACAAAGAACAGACCACAATGACAAAAACATAAAACATAGACAGACATTAGAACAATGTAAAGTTAGTTAAAATGATCACAGGACTGATTTCTTTTAAGAAACTGTTTAAGTGGCTTTCTAAAAGTCAGATAAATGGGATATTCTCCTATATTTGTCAGCAGGCTCTTCCAAAACTGGCTTCCTCTGACTGACAGGACAGTTTCTCCAAATGTCAACTCAAATGTCAAATCAACATCTCCTCTCAGAGTTTTTGGTTTAATGTATTTAGAAAGTGGAGGTGGGGCAATTCCATGCAGACTTTTGTAAATCAAACATCAGTTTTTAAAGTGAATGAAGTTTGGAAGTTAAGCATTTAGTAGGAGGCACTACAGGACATTAGGATTCTCCAGTTCACCCAAAGTACATGTATGTGTTTAGACGGTGAGGAGTACCCGAAGAGAACCCACAGTAACACAGAGAGGACCTGCACAGTGCTGTAAGGACAAAAGAGCGACTCAAATCATCTTTTAAGCCTCCAAAAGTTGTTTTTTTCCCACAAATTTTCTGTGAATGTAACCTCTTGTGGTGGCACAGTGGCAAAGCGTTGGTTGTGAGATCAATCCTCAGACGGGCCATCCCTCAATCTCTCTTTGGGTGGAGTCTGAATGTCCTCCTCGTGTTACTGTAGGTTCCCTCTGGGTACTCCGGCTTCCTCGTACCGTCCAAAACATGCATGTCCCCTGGGTGTACCCCGCCTAAGGCCCATAGTTGCTGGGAGAAGCTCCTAAAGGGAAAAAGATGAATGAATAAAGTAACTTAAGCCCAACATCTTTCAACTTTGGTCAACTCCTCTGAGGTCAGCCAAAGCTTGTAATCCCAGGTTTAAAGCAGGACACGTAAACTGATCTGAGACCAGCGTCCTGGAGCGTTCACTCCAAAAAGGAAGTACCTGGCACCTCTAAACCTTCCCCTATGATCTGCTCTGTACGTTTTATATTAGCCCATGTACAGCAGTGTTTCAGCTCAGTGGGCCATTGTTCATTCATTCTGAGTTTAAAGAAGTGGGAGGGGGGAAAATGAGAGGAAAATTCAGCTAAACGACAAAATAAAAAGCCCAAGAGCCGAGCTGATGGTTTAGCGAGTGCCACAGAAACCACATGAACCAGACTTTGACTGGCACCAGATCCACCGCAGGCCCAGGGCAGACGGTGATGGACACTTTGGCTACGTCCACACTTAACTTCCCATTAAAAAACATGATGTAACAATTGCTTGTTGAGTTTTCTTCTAGTGTTTAGATCTAAAGCAGGTGCTGACAAACCTTCTGTTGTTAAGTGCCACTTGCTTATTAGCATTCTACTGTTGACAATACACCGATCAGGCATAACATTATGACCACTAGCTTAGCATAAAGCCCCATACGCAACAAACTGTGATGCCTTTTGCATTCTCACAGCTTTCTATTAGAGCCACCAGACGTTAAAGCTGGGTCTGAAATGTGTCAGAATACAAAAGGCATCATAGTTTGTTGCGTATGGGTCTGTATATTAGGCAGGTGGTCATAATGTTATGGCTGACTGGTGAATAAGCTCAGGAACATCTGTCGTTTAGTTTAGTTTATAAGAAAGTGAGAGAAAGGAGGGGATGTAAAGATGAGGTGTTAATGGCTTGTTTTGCTAATTGCAGCTAAAAGTACGGTTGCCCTGAAGGGAAAGTCACAGACAAAATCAAAAACATGCAGACAAAAACTAAAACATGCACAGAAATTCGAAAATACACATACATTTGAAAACATTCCTGTATATGTTTCGAGATTCGTGTGCATGTTTCTGAATTTGTGTGCGTATTTCAGTTTAAGTGGCGTGTTTTTGCTTTTGTCGGTGTGACTTTTCCTTCAGGGACACCGTACAAAGGGGCTAGTTTATACAACAGAATGCAAACAATAATAAGCTTTATATAGCACTTTTTGTAGTCACTCGAAGTCACTTTACAATTGCATTAGTCCTTCACTCGGTCTTGTGTCTTGCCCAACAGCACAACTGTATGCAATGCGAAATTTGGCTATGCGCTGTTCTTGAAAGCCACCAGCCAATCACATGCCACAAAACGTCCCAACGCTCAGTTTTTCAGCACTTAGAACTACATAGAAGTGTAGTAGAAGTGGTGATAATTTAAATAAAATTGTGATGCAAGAAAAGGCATAAATGTGATACGTTCGAGAGCCCACATACGTTTGTTGGATCCAGAAAAAGGACGCTGAACTACCGTGTAAAGCATTGAACATTTTCCCCCAAACTCCTGTCATCTCAACTCACGCAGATCACTTCAACCATGAGGACCTCTCCCGTCGTCCAACTGAAAACCACTCACAGACCCAGCGTGCATGAGGCGGGTAGACGAGAATAAACCAGATATTCGTCCAATCAGATGTTCCAGTCTCGACTCATTGAGCAGAAAACGCAAGCCATGTGTCACTAAAGCAGCTCCCCAAAAAATTACAAGCTCTGTGCCGTTTGAGATTACCGCCACAAAACCTATTCTTTAGGTTTGGCAAGATTTCTTCTTTTGAAAATTACAAAATCAACTCCGTTTTGCATGAGAAAATAGAGCTTTTTTTGCATTCATAACTTGATAAATGCCAAGAGCTCTGTCAGTAATGAGTTGGTTAGCACTCCTGCCATAAAGCAAAGAGGCTGTGGGTTCAATTGCTGCCTTTTTCCTCTATTGCCGTTACTGTCATAGCAAGCTAACCATCGCTCGTAAAATGCTGGCTAATCATTTGTAAGAAACACTGGCAAAATCCATTTTTTTCGTCCTATTTTCTGCAAGTTTTGCAATTCTAAATCATTCCAGACACTGTTTAAGGCCCAGTTTTGGAGCCTAAAACCAGGAGGAATGTTATTTGTCCAAACAGCCCAGAGACTAGTGACTGAATTACTACGAACAGCCAAATTCAAACCCCCTTCCCTCCTCCCCATCGGCCCGGTTCTGCCTGTCATCTGCTACTGCTGACTACAGGGAAAATCCTCCTCAGTACAGTACAAGTCTGTGGGAGTCTATGGAGGTGGGAGAAAAGATTACAGGGACAAAAAACTTAAACCGTATTTGCTAAAACATGAAACGCATTTGAAAGGTCTCATACTGTTAAGGCTATGGTAGACTTTATTGTTCCTGTAGAGAATTTTATTTTCTGCTTTCGACCCATCCTTCAACGCCGCTGGGGCAACCTGTCAGGATCTTGGGCCAGGATCCCGGTCAGGAGCACCTACAGCTGGAGGATTAGTTGGGTTGATGGGGGGGAAAACCGGAGCTCCTGGAAGAAAGCCACCCAGGGAGAACACAAAGGCCCCGCTCGGTCCGTGATTCCAACCTGGGACCTTCTTGTTGTGAGGCAAGAGTGCTGACCACTTTGCCTGCATTTAGCTCAAAACAGACTCTGACTTTATCAAAGCATGACTTTTTGACATTAAACTTTCGAAAAGTGGTGTATTAAGTAGTTAGCAGTTCTTACACGATACCTAGTTTTCGTTACCGGCGTGATACTTTTTCTGATACCTATGGTGAGCTAATTCATTTTCTACAATTATAAAACACAAAAATTTTAAAAACAAGACCAAATTTGGAGCAAAAGTCTTAGCTGTAAGTTAAAACCAGTAGTTTAAACCTAGGGGTCACAAGCCAGTGTACTTTTTGTGCGTTTATCCAAGCCTGGATAAACGTAGAGGGTCGTGTCAGAAAGGGCATCCGGCATATTTATATATTTAAAAACCACCGTTTAATTTATCAAGATCGCCGGCAAAAGAGCAATATATCTATATGAATTTTACATTAGGTCATTTTTTTTTAACGTTTTTTACAGAAATAAAATAACCAAGTGCTGCTTTAAAAAAAATAAAAATAAAACTGAATCATTCATTTCAATAAAAAAGGTTTTGGCATAAAACTTATGCCAAATGAATATCAGGGTAGCTTAAGGCCTTTTTAGGACTTTTAAAGACGACCATTTATTTAACAGGATCGCCGGCAAAAGAATGAATTTTACATTAAGTCTTTTTTTGTATGTTTTTTTAAGGCCTTACACAGATAAAATAACCAAGTGGTGCTTTAAAAAATATATATACTGAATCATTAATGTCAATAATAAAGGTTTTTTAATAAGTATAATTGTTGATACTGTTATTGTGGTTGTTGTGGTGGTTCGACTCTTGTTTTCTCCTCCTCGCGTACGTTCAAAGATTGCAGTTTTCTGGTCTGGGGCGTCCTGTATTCAAGAAGGGGACAGTTACGTTTTCCCCCCTCCCTCTATTCACTCTTTAAAAACTATCATTAATGTACTTTTGAAATTGTTTTGGCTGAGATGGAAAAGGTTGTGAGGCAACTCGATTTTAATGATAAAATACACAAATAATGGGTTAATTCTGTGGCATACCATTACATATAGCTATAAAATACTTACACAAAACTTAATTGCTTCAGTGATCAAATTAAATCCAAAACATTTCATCAAACATCTTCCGAATGATGGAAGTACTGACTGAACTTGCCCTCGGTTGTCAGCTGTCAGTCAGGTTTAACCACAGGCACTGCAGAGTCCGTAACCTTATTTACCCTCTGACAACTCTCACGATTTATGAGCGTTTATTAAAATCTGGGTTGATCCTTATCTTATTTTTCATGAAATGTCACGAACCCATTAACATATCTCTTGTTTTTGTTGTTTGTCCCGTGGCAGGTGTTTGCCAAAGTGTTCAGTCACGAAGCGCTGCAGTCGTATCTGCCCAAGATCCAGCAGGTGATCCAGGAGAGCCTCCGAGTGTGGAGCTCCAACCCCGAGCCCATCAACGTCTACAGGTACAAACACGAAAACTGCTTCAGTCGGCAAATTCTGTTACTTTAAAATTGACCTGACAGGTTATTAGTATTATTAACGCACTATATTTATTAATGATTTCAGAGTCATTTCGATTTTTCGGATGCCTTGTGACTTGTCATTATCAGAGCTTTGCTAACTTTTTGCATCTTAATAGGCAGAATTTTGCGTTCCAAAGACTGATACCGGAAGTTAAAAAGATGGGAATACATTTTTAGTGACGAAATTAGCGCTAAATATGAATACTCAAGATAGTTTTGGCAACTGACGACCACTCAACCTCATGTGAGTAATATGAGAGCCTGGTTTGATAATGTTAGCAAGATCAACATTTAGCCGTTTCATTGAACGTAGAAATTAGCGTCCATAATTAGCATATAAGCTAAACGATACGGAATTTACATTTCTTAATTTCAATGTTAAGCATGACTAGTAGTTACAGAAACACCACAAAAGTTCGACATTGTGTGCTCAGATTTATTTCATCAATCACCACAAATCCTACTTTAATAAGTTAACGTTAGCAACTGGACCTGACTCAGCTCTGGGTCTTATCAATTCAATTTTAATTTTAAATAAAGATATAAAAAAACAACAGTTCGTTCCTGCTGTACAAAAACGTCAAAATATTTTTTTTAATTTTTCTCCTTTGTAGAAATGAATGGGACAGAACGTTAATCTCTGTACCGGGCTGCGTGTGCAACTTTTCTAAATACGTCACTTCTGAAAGGGTCAACATCACATTTTTGCCCAAAGAAAACATTACAGCATGTTTATATTGGACAGCATTATACATAGCAATCAGAAATAAAAAGTTTTTCCTTTTTTTCTATTTTTCAGCTATTGAAATAACTTTACTTATTAAAAAAAAAAAGGATAACGTGTCTGTAGTTAAGGAAGTTAATTTACTCACAAGGCTAAGGTTGAGCTTAAGGTTAATCTGTTTGTGTTTCCTCAGGGAGAGCCAGCGTCTGTCGTTCACGATGGCGGTGCGAGTTTTGCTGGGCTTCAGAGTCTCAGAGGAGGAGATGAAGCACCTCTTCTCCACTTTCCAGGACTTCGTGGACAACCTGTTCAGTCTGCCCATCGACCTGCCCTTCAGCGGATACAGAAAGGTTTGGTGACCTACAAATTTTTCTTTTCCTGGCAGCTGGCTATTAACTTTATTAATATTGTTCAAAACTTCAGGAAAATGGCATCAAACGTTTAATTAAGCCTCCACAGCAAATACCACCTCAGAAAACACTGTATATACTGAATAAGTAACTAATATTTGATTTAAACCAGGACTAAAACAGTACTAATCCAGAACTATATCAGGTCTAAACGAAGATTAAACCAGGACTTAAGTAGGTCTAAACCAAAACTAATCCTGGTCTAAACCAGGACTAATCAAGGGCTAAACCAGGAATAAAGCAGCTCTAAACCAAGACTAAACCAGGACTAATCCCGGGCTAAACCAGGAATAAAGCAGCTCTAAACCAAGACTAAACCAGGACTAATCCCGGGCTAAACCAGGAATAAAGCAGCTCTAAACCAAGACTAAACCAGGACTAATCCCAGGCTAAACCAGGAATAAAGCAGCTCTAAACCAAGACTAAACCAGGACTAAAGTAGGTCTAAACCAGGATTAAAGCAGGTCTAAACCAGAACTAGCCTCATCTAACGTAGGTCTAAAACAGGAATTAAACTGGCTCTAAATAAAGAGTTGAAATCCAAAAGACACTGATGAGTGCCACAAAAAGAAGCCCACACCACCGTTTGAGAACCACTGGTGGAATAAAAAATGGTGTTAAACTCTTAGAAATACAGATTGTTCAAAACTCTATGGGAAAAATGAATGGGAAATTAACTTCTGGTATCAGAGGGGGGCGGGCTGCTCAACAGTGCGCTCCATAGTAAACAACAGTCAGGGCATAGCTCTTTATCTCTAACTATCACATATTCAGACTGCATTTCAAATTTTCTCATTTACTCTGGTGTCTTAGACCTCGTTACATATTTTTGAGGTCACTTTTGTCCTAAAATATAAAACAGTACAAGCAAATACTACTACTTTGAAATGGCTAAGTCAGCACATACCAGCGTCATCAATCAGACTGACAGTGTTTAACTTTGGCTCAATCCATTTCTTAACTTTTACATAGACATTTTGCTATATTTGCATGTCGTAGCTACTCATTGGTGTTTCTCAACTTCTGAACTTTTGAGGAAATAAACAAAGCGACATAATGTTCATAGTCTTGGATCTGTGCAGCATATCTAACTCGACTAATTACACCTAATTTTGGTTTAAAGGGATGAACAATAGTATTTACTGGAGCCTGTATGACCTCTATCCTATGCTTTTTATGATAAATGATGATAATTATAGACATTTTAGGGACATTTCTGGTGCCCTTTCAGCTTGGGTGGCTTCCCAAAACAAACCGACACAATACATGGGATATTTTGGAGCAGAGATGATGAGTGGTGTGCGGCTAAAGATAGTCTTATTTGATGTTTTTTTTTTTTTTTTTAGGGAATTCGAGCCCGGGACACGCTGCAGAAGAGCATAGAGAAGGCGATTTTGGAGAAGCCGCTGTGTTCCCAGGGGAAAGACTACAGCGACGCCCTGGATGTGTTGATGGAGAGCGCCAAGGAGAACGGCGCGGAGCTCAGCATGCAGGAATTAAAGGTAAAAATGCTAAGAACTGGCTTACTATGACTACCTGTGTTTTACCGTGAACATCAATACGGATTTACTTTACATAAATTCATAAAATAAGTGACCAATATGAAAATTATTGGATCGACATTACAAAAGCTGTTGACAAAGTTTGGATACGTGTGTGCATCAGTTTTGCTAATAAAGTTAGCTTTTATTCATGATTTAGCTTAAAAACACAAAAGTCACTGTCATCCTCAAACCAGAAGAAAAAAAAACATATATTTTTAATTTGATATCTAACAAAAAAATGTACTAAACTTGATCATAGCAGATGAAAAGTCATGACAAAAATAGCTAACGTTAAAAAGAAGCTACATGCTAACGTTAAATGCGAGTTTGCATGTTTCATACAGAGGCCTAGTCGTACCATTACTTTCAGTCTTTAAAAAATGTTGATAAAAGTTGCTTAGCTATCAGAAATATAAAGCAGACCTGATTATCTGTCTCTGTTCAATGAATCATCTATTTAGCTAACACATTGCGGGTGCTACTTTTAATTTTTGCATTGTTTACTCTGCTAAAATTCCTCCTTTAGGACATCTCGTTTAATTTTTAGCGCTTTATTTGATTTCTTGAGCATGTAATTCATTATGTATAAACACCAAAGGTAATTAATAGTAGTGTATTAATAGTATAATGCGGGCAAATTGAAAAATAAAAGGCTAACGGATTTGTTCAAACCAGCTTTTTATATCAAATCAGTCATGTTGTGCTGTAAAAGTGCGGTGTAAAAGTTCACGGCCTGCCCGGTCGCAACAGGACCTCAGATGGCTTGAGTGGGCTGAAGGTTAACACTGCAGAGCTCCCCTCTGTTGTAACATGTAAGTGCCAGCAGTGAGGGTTTACCACTAAAGTGCAGGCAAAAGGAACCTGTCCGACCGAGCACAAACACAGAGCCTCAATTTGTCAGCGCGGTCGTCCCGGGGTCACAGCCACAGCATGTACGTGCAATAGTACTGTGGAGCTAGGATAAGCGACTTAAACACACGTCAGCAGATAGTAGAGGGATAGACAGATGTGTATTTGGATGTGCAATGGTAGAGTCAGGATATCTAGCTTACACAGGCTAGCAGACTACAGAGGGAGAGTCCAAATTAGCGCTTTACATCAAAACTTATCATAAACGTCTGGCTCAGAATTCAGTGTTACACCGACGCAATGATGTGTACCTGCTTGGGAATCATAGCTCGAGTGCACGTAGCTTTCTATTTCTATATTTCTGTAAACTGCACAGAGCATTTTTGAAAGAGTCAGAAGTAGAGAAATCAGCGTAAAAAAATGACTTAAATATTTTTGACGCAATGAACTTTGTTGAATATTAATGTCTGCTAAGTCTGTAAATGTATGTAGGCTGTGGTTGCTACTGCTCAGAGGGTTAGGGTTACTTTTATTGAGAAATATGAATCTATTATCACTTTGCAATGCTCTGTGAATTTAGAAATAGTAACTTTTTTCATAAAAAAAAGTATTGTTTCATATACTGTATTTAAAGCACATCTATAGCATCACAGAAGGCTAACGTTAAATATATGCTACATGCTAATTTGAAAACTCACAAACCTCCACACATCTGCCTAGTGTTAGATCTTATAAAACTTTTTTTTTCCTCTCTACATTACTATGAACCTACATAGATTCATTTATATTACTGACTCTTTTCTAGACATATTATTATTGTTATTTTTTACAACATACGTTACAAAGTTGAGATGTGTAAAAAGTTCAGTTTAATGTACAGCAGCTTCAGTACAAATGTTGATCACATCCCAAACGCAGCTTGTTTACAAAAGTAAAATATACTCTTAAAAGTATAATTTATTCTGAAATTCCTTCACTGTAAATATAACAAGTCTACTTTTAACCTCTGGCAGACAGTTTGACTCAGATTCTTAGCCCCACACTCCCTCTGCCGTATTTACCAATTATTAAAGTCATTCTGAGGAATTCACTGGAAACTCTACTCTTGCTCTCTCTCTCTCTGCGGTTTCTGGGTTAAGTCCAGGGCCAAAAATAAGTCAACACTCCCCCAGAGAGGGTCCCGAAGACGCACACACAGCGAGTATAAACACCGGGCTGAACTGGGAGCCTCTCTGACGGACGCGTATATAATCCACTCGGACTGTTCGTGTTTGGACGCCATGATGGCAGATGAGGGGCTTATAACCAGACCAGACCCACTTGTTATTTATTCCACTGGCTTCAGAAAAACGCCAGGTACCGGGAGCTGAGTGTTGTCGTTGGACAGAGGCAACATATTTTTCCAAATGTTCCACTTTTGAGGAATTAAAAACTCCTTCACTGAAGTTACGTAATAGGTCCTGACAGTTTGTCGCTCTAGAACAAATAGATGTGTACAACTCTGTCCAATGCAGTTTAGAGTAACCAACATGCACATAACTCCCAATTAGAATGATAAGTTGCAAAGTCAAAACAGCTCTGCAGAAATATAAATAAAGTGAATTTGATTTGTGCTAAACAAGATTAATATTACCACAAAAATGGCTCAGATTGTATTGGACAAGGTCGGGCTTACATGCTAACGTTAGCTGAGAGCTTTTGTAAACTAAAAGACCTACATGCATCTTGTTATTTATGATGTTTTGGATAGTTATAGACTGACAAATTAGTAAATTCTTCGTATGGTAGAGACATTTTGTTGTATTAGTTTGCAAATATTAATGGTAACAACATACAGTAAGCCTGTGTTGCAGGTATGATAACAAGCTATAGCCTATTATCTATTTTAACATTGCTTTAAAATCGTATGTCCTCCATTATTTGTGCCTACAGCGAAACATAGTCCTAAACATCCAGTTGATTTTTTAGCTGCTTTAGCCACCATAGCATAGCCTTTATGTTGATAGAAGTGTAGATAATTATCAAGAGACTCATTAAGTTATTTGCCTTTTATCAAAACCTTATTTTCTGATTCTTAGACTGTTGGCATTTTCCTTTTCATTCATTCATTCATTCATTCATTTTCGTCCGCTTATTCCTTTTAGGGGTTGCAGGTGACTGGAGCTTATCCCAGCAACTAGGAGCATAGACCGCAACAGTGCCGGAAGTAAACTTTCCTTTCATTTTTCCTATGACTTTTAGAAAAATGCGTATTTTAAGAGTTTAAAAGCTTGGCGGAGGCTAATCAGCTCTGGGCTAACTTCTGATGCTGATGATGAACACGGTTCATTTCAAAAAGATCAATAAAAATTTTTAATTTAAAATGTGTTTGTAACTTTCAGATACATGTTAAAGTGAAATGAATCATTTTATGGCCACGAGTTACCACAGAGCTGATTAGCTGCCCACGAATCGTTGAACTTTTAAAATACGGATTTTTCTAAAAGCCAATGGGAAAAATGAACGGGAATTTTACTTCCGGAGCCAGGCGTGGCCAGTTAGTCGCAGGGTTGACACAGACAACTATTCACTCCACACATTCATTCACTATGGGACAGTTTAGAGTCACCAATTTAAGATTATGTGATGGCCGGCTCGAGGATCGATCTCATAACGTCCTTGTTGGGCCTTTCCATTTTAAATAAGACTAAATACCGGTCCAATGGCTTCATATCTCTGGTATTAAACATTTTAAATAAGGTTTGAACGTCTTCTTTAGAAAATAGAACAAGTTTTGAAATAGGGCTGCACGATATATCGCAAAGTTATTGTTATCACAATATCAGCAAACGCAATATCCGTATCGCAAGAATCTAAATATATCGCAATAACGCTGTGGTCTTCCATCTGACAGAGATTTACACTGAAGAATCATTTTCCACCAGAGCCTTAAAAGAACATGTGTTGTGACTAAATAAAAATGTTTAAAAAGTCCAGTTTTAGAGGTAATTTAATTAATTTAGTCACAGCTTAGCCTTGTTTTATTCCTGGTTTAGTCTGTGTTAAGTTTTGATTTTGTCGCTGTTTTGACTTGTAAATACAGGAACTTACATTTTTGTGAAATGTAGTGAATTTAACTTACTATGTTTGAAAAGGAGGCTCTATTTTCAAATATAACAATAATATCGTAATCGCAATTTTCAACACAGTTATCGAATATCGTATGTTTTCTCCATATCGTGCAGCCTTATTTTGAAAATTGGCGTACTTGTAACAATTCAAGTACAAGGTTATTGATTCAAAAGGACATAATGCAGAAGTTCAGTGGGTACTCATCTCATGGAAAAACAAATAGGAAGATCCCATAGTTGTTTATTACATTAAATGAAATGTGAACAAAGTTTTTTATTGCTTTTACTTTAAAACTAAGCTAAACCAGTAGACTACAGTTTTGTTCTAGTCGTAGGAGGCATCACCAGGCCAATACAGTATTCTCTTTTTCTATTTGAAAAGTAGCAATCATGGCCATCTCTGTGCACTTTTCACTTCAACATAAAATACAGCCATCTATATTTCCACTTTATTCAGGAGAAGACCTATTACTCCATCAGAAGCCCTGCGAGAATCCAACTGGCTTTCCAACAAAGTAAAGACAAGTCGAATTTAGTGCCGCTCTGCTTTGACTTCTGCGCACACTAAAATAATAACACTTAACTTTCCATATCACAAATGTGGCCCGAGAGCAGCTCTGGCAGGTCCCACGTATATGAATAAAAAGAGTATTGTGAAAAACACTGAGGCTCACTGAGATTTTCCAAAAACACGTATTGTATTTATAGAATGGTGATTTTATTTTTTTTCATGACTCAACCAAGATGACATGATAGTCTTTAAGGCCAGGTACAACGCCAAAATACTTCACAATACTTCTGTCCGCTGATTTTTATGCTTGTCAAAGACGTTTATTAACAAGTCACAGCTTTGTCTCTTGCTTTTTCCAAACACAATATGGATCCTGAGGCAAAATGTACAGCATATCAAGATTTTACGCTGTATAAACTCTAGTTTATGCAGCGTAAGTAAGTAAAGAATGTTAGAACAGTTTATTGATATGGTTTTAGCATTGTGTAAAGTGGTTTGCAGCCTCTTGAATTTCGCTGACATTATCAAAAGACTGGCAAGAATATGATAAACAATAAATGACAGAAAAGTGACGGCTTTTGTTTGAAACTGGAATGGCAAACTTTCAAATAATGTTTGCATGAAGCATTTAGCCAAATTTTTGAGTCAAAGTGCTCTTATGACAAATTAGATAGCAAAAAACAGGTTCTACTAAACAGAGTTTGTAAGAAAATGTCCTCCACCCGCTGTCTGCATGGCTTTCTGTGTCTTTCTGTCAAAATAACTATACCTGCAGTTGATCATTTTTGACAACATGATGGGATATTACTGTGGTCTTAAGGGAGTTTGTTTGCAGCTTGCATCAAAGAAGTTGCTGCCATCTACTGACGCTGTTAAATACGTCAACACTCACTGTACATCTGTGTAAAGAATGACCTCGAAATAAAATATAACCCAATTTAATATGATTTAGAAGACAAAAGGACAATGTGTCACAGTGTAATACAGCTTACGATCACAAACTTTTAACCCTCTTCCTTCTGTGTCCCCTGCAGGAGTCCACCATCGAGCTGATCTTCGCTGCCTTCGCGACCACAGCCAGCGCCAGCACGTCCCTGATCATGCAGCTGCTCCGTCACCCGCAGGTGCTGGAGAGGCTCAGGGAGGAGCTCAGAGCCCGCGGCCTGCTCCACAACGGCTGTCTCTGTCCCGAATCGGAGCTGCGCCTGGACACCATCGTCAGTCCTCAAATACCTGGACTGTGTCATCAAAGAGGTGCTCCGGCTGTTCACGCCGGTCTCTGGGGCGTACCGCACCGCCATGCAGACCTTCGAGCTTGATGTAAGTTTGCATTGTTATGTGTCTGGCAGCTTTGTTTTTGTATTTTAAATGTATACTCACCCTATCAAATGTTGTACTACTGTTTACAAGTCAAAGTAAGTTAGACAGTGCAAAGTTTGTTTGTCCAGTAACAAAAATCTGTTGTTAGTCTACATTATATCAATATTAATAGGCTTGTAAGTAAACTATAAAGCAGGGGTCTCCAACCTGTAGCTCTCAATCCTTTTCCAAGTAGCTCCCCAAAGGTTTTATGAATTCTACATAAGCTTCATTAGTCAAATTTAATTTATCACTGAACTATTGGCAAACCAACTTGTGTATGTATCCAATCAAATAGGTGCCCGCCTTTGCACACAAAATTTTTATTTTAAGATAAGGTGATGTGAGTTTTGTTTCAAAGTAAAGAGGGAGAACTAAATACTTTTGTTGTTTTAATGTAAAATGTGAGTTGCAGACACCAACATTTTGTAAATGTTCAGGGAAGACAAAATACATTTTCTTTGGGTTGAAAGTGTCAGTCCTGTGACTGGCCACTGTCCAGAATGTACCCCTCCTAAGGCCCATAGTTATCAGTGTATAGGCCCCAGTGGAAACAAGAGGCAAAAGATGAATGAATTAATGTTACAAAGCACTGGGTAGTTAACTTCCGTTTTCATTTTATAAAAGTAGCTCTCAGGGCAAAAAAGGTTGAAGACCCCTGCTATAGAGAAATTATCATTTCTTCAATGTTGATGAACCATACAGAACATCCGCCAACAGCAATGTCCCATATTTGAGACATCCTTGTATGCAAGCATGTGATTGGTCAATGCTTGTGGTCACAAGATAAAAATTCTCATGTATTAAGATTAGGGCTGGGTACTGTTAAATGATAGCTTTGTGGTATCAAAAGAAAAGTTATGATAACAGAGTTATCAAAACCATATAATTTAATACCAAGTTTCAATACCTAGTGGGACATTTAATGTTCCTTTGCATGAATGAATCAAATAAATAACACAGAATAAACCATGCAAAGTGCTGGTTTTAACTCACAAGAAATTTGCTTAAAAATGTGTATTTTATATATATTTTATATATATATACCATAGATATCAGAAAAAGTATCACTCAGGTACTGGTATCAAAACTCAGGTTTCATTTAAGTTCTAGTATCGAAAAAATCTTAACGGTACCCAGCCCTAATTTAGATCCATGAAAATGAAGTCCAAATGCCGTCCTTGTCCGCTTGTTGCCCTTGTCCTAAACTAATTGTGCCTGTCCCAAACCTAGATAAACAACCATAGCCATATGCAGCTAAGCCTTTTTCCCATGCTAACTATTTTCTGTGGTGACCCACAAGAAATAGGAGACTTACTCTCCTATGACTCTTATATTCTAAAATTTTTGTGTTTGATTTTTCTCCAGGGCGTCCAGATTCCCAAAGGTTGGAGCGTCATGTACAGTATCCGGGACACCCACGACACCTCCTCCGTTTTCAAAGATGTGGACGCCTTCGACCCCGACCGCTTCAGCCAGGAGCGCTGCGAAGACAAAGAGGGAAGATTCCACTACCTGCCATTCGGGGGCGGTGTTCGCTCCTGTCTCGGCAAACAGCTCGCCAACCTGTTCCTCCGCCTCCTCGCCATGGAGCTCGCCAGCACCAGCCGCTTCGAGCTGGCGACGCGGAGTTTCCCCCGCTTGATCACGGTACCGGTGGTGCATCCGGTCGACGGCCTCAAAGTCAAGTTCTACGGTTTGGACTCCAACCAAAACGAGATCATGGCCAAGACGGAGGAGCTTCTGGGAGCCACGGTTTAGATTCGCCGGAGTAATGTCGCAAAATCGTTAAGAAGAAGATAAATGAGAGTATAAAGTCCTTCTGTTGCTGGAGGTTCCTTTGCATTGACTAAAACACCAGCCGAATCGGGACTGTCCTCATACAAAGGAAGAAGCTGCCAAAAAGTTCTTAGTGGGTGTTATTTTTTAAAGAAACAAAAATGTATGTCCAAAAAAAAAAAAAAAAAAAAAGCTATATAATATAAATGGAACGGGACGTGGGTAGTGCACAATGAGAGCGAAGAGGTGCTACTTTGGGAAACCGAAGTGATAAAAGTAGAGAGAAAGACAGGTGTAGAAGTAGGAAAGTTGGATGAAACAGGGTATAGGTTGAAAGAGAATGATATATTAGCATTTAGCTTAAACTAAACCAAGGAATTTTGATTTGTTGACCAGGGTAAAACAAATTAGATTAGGCTCATTTGTAATTGTTTTAGTTAAATTTGTTTTGTTAGAAATAGTTGAAAGATTGACCGCCGTTGGTGGTATTCAGTTCAGGTTGCAGTTACTATAAGGCTATTAGACTGAGTTCAAATGCAGTGTCGTCATTGCACAGGTTTTGAAACGATCACAATGAAATTTCACAAGATGGCAAACAACAACACTCGAAATCTTATGTGGCCATTTTAGGATTTATTGATAAGACAGTGTAGTAAGAAAACAGAGGGAGAGCGGAGAGAGACTTTCGGCAAATTGTCAGAGTGCGGACTTGAACCCACGACACCGAAGCAGGCTGTAGTTGCTCTGCAAATGTGCTGTAGCTCTTCCACTGAGCTTTACGGCGGCACAACAACTCTCAAAATGTACTAAATGAATGGAGTTTATCACCCAGCTCTTCTTTCTCTGCCTTAGCTGAACTTACTGTAGAACTCAGAACTCCCACCTAAAGCCCATCGTTTCTGGGACAGGCTTCAGTATCCCTAACGGGAATAAGCAGAAGATTAATGAATGAATGAATGAATGAATAAATGAATGAACTAACTATGTGGCATAGATCTACAATCGAGGGATTTTGCCGTATATCCTCGCACTATCACCTTTGTCGCTAACAATTACAAAAAGCAGTAGAGCCCAACCGACATTATTGGCCGATACAGGCCATTAGAACATTAAAGGTTATCAGCCGCAATCGGCTGATATCCGCCGATATGAACAGTACTATTTTTTACTGTGTGCTGGAATAAGACCTGTTTACTTGCAAATGATGGCCTTCAGCTATTTGTGCAGCAGAGATGTGGTGTTTCCAAACAGTTGGGCTTTTACTCTGCAGTTCATAGGAAACAGCCCAAAATTGCCTTCTCATGGCCTGAAAAGCTCAAAAAGGCAATAAAAAAAATATTTTGTTCATTTCTCTGCCATAAAACCTCATAGAACAAAAAATCAAAATGCATTTTGAAGTTCTCCTCATGCTCTACCTTGCAGAGCAAGTTTAAATGAAATTCAAGTTAAACAAATTTAGTTAAAGCTAAATAAAATGAATATATATAATACATAATAATACTCCCCACACCAATGCCCACTACAACCTACATAACATCAGCATAAAGAACAATAAGCAGCTTACAACATTTTAAAAATAAGTTTAGTTTAATAAAGTGGCCTGGAATGTACACGCCATATTCATGTAAACAAGAGCGGAAAGAAAAATGCATTAAAATACTTTTTCCTGATGTATAACTGTATCAGCCGATGTATCGGATATCGGTATTGTTTTGTTACCTAATATTGGTATCGGCATCGACCTCAAAAAACCAGTCGGGCTCTAAAAAGCAGGCGTCATAATCCTATCTCTGATACTTCATTCATTCATCTTCGTCAGCTTCTTTCTGTTAGGAGTCAGGCGCTGGAGCCTATCCCAGTAACTTTGGGCCTTAGGCGGGGTACACCATGGCGTCCTTCTATAGCGTTAATATCAGAGAAGCGTGTTTCCTAACCTGTGCATTGATTGTTTATTAAGTTGCATTAAGATTGTATTGTTAGCGATGTTGACATGTTTCTGGGGATGAGACGGAGGTTGTGGG